>CAWUDS030006015.1:30000-31656 GCA_963859935.3 Lathyrus sativus | reverse complement strand
TCATGTCAGATAGGTTTTTTACTTCATCAAATGGTGGATTCGTTGTATTTTTTTTTTCTTTCATTGTAATTTAATGTCATTCATTGTAATTTAATGTAATATGTAACATAATATGTAACATTTGATTCTATTATTTATAGAATTGCATCTTTTTTTATTGCGATTGGATATAGACATTCTTGTTTGTAATTGGATTAGGGTTGCTAACTCAATGGTAGAGTACTCGGCTTTTAAGTGCGACTCCATTTTTTACACATTTCTATGAACTAATTGGTTCATCCCTACCATCGGTAGGGTTTGTAAGACCACGACTGATCCAGAAAGGAATGAATGGAAAAAGCAGCATGTCGTATCAACGGTGAATTCTAAAAATTTTTCATTCATATTTGATCCGACCAATATTTTTCTTTGAATTGTTGGCTCCGAACAAATGAATTCCGTTGGGTTTAATTAATAAAGGGATAGAGCTTAGCTGCTCCAATTATAGGGAAACAAAAAGCAACGAGCTTTCATTTTTGATTTGAATGATTACCACATCTAATTATACGTTAAAAAAGAATTAGTGCTTGCTGTGGAAAAAGTTTTTCCTACGAATGATGGATTAACGATTTTTGTTATGAGTCCTAATTATTAGCTATTCCCCATTATTTTATGGGGTAGCAATAAATGTGTAGAAGAAAGAGTATATTGATAAAGATCTGATTTTTTTCCAAAATCAAAAGAGCGATTGGTCCAAAAAATAAAGGATTTCTAACTAGCTTGTTTGTCCTAGAAAAATGAGAAGGAACAAGCGAGGGGAGATAGTCCATTAATGGGTTTTAACTCGTTTTCTAGGTATCGCTTCATATTTGTTTTTTTTTTCAATTCGAATATAGATCTAGAATACCTTGTTTTGACTGTATCGCACTATGTATCATTTCATAATCCAATGAATCTTTGACCAAATCAAATTTAGAAAATGAAGGAATATAAAGTATATTTAGAACGAGCTAGATCTCGCCAACAGGACTTCCTATACCCACTTCTTTTTAGGGAGTATATTTATGGACTTGCTTATAGTCATAATTTGAATAGATCCATTTTTTTGGAAAATGTAGGTTATGACAATAAATATAGTTTACTAATTGTAAAACGGTTAATTACTCGAATGTATCAACAGAATCATTTAATCATTTCGGCTAATGATTCTAACAAAAATCGATTTTGGGGATATAATAAGAATTTGGATTCTCAAATAATATCAGAGGGGTTTGCCATCGTCGTGGAAATTCCATTTTTGCGACAATTAAGCTCCTCCTTAGAGGAGGCAGAAATCCTCCAATCTTATAAAAATTTGAGATCAATTCATTCCATTTTTCCCTTTTTGGAAGATAAATTTACATATTTAAATTATGTGTCAGATATACGAATACCCTATCCTATCCATCTGGAAATCTTAGTTCAAATCCTTCGATATTGGGTGAAAGATGCCCCTTTTTTTCATTTATTAAGGCTGTTTCTTTATAATTTTTGTAATTGGAATAGTTTTATTACTACCAGAAAATGGATTTCTACTTTTTCAAAAAGTAATCCAAGATTATTCTTGTTCCTCCATAATTTTTATGTATGTGAATATGAATCTATCTTCGTTTTTCTACGTACTAAATCCTCTCATTT
>CAWUDS030006015.1:22500-25000 GCA_963859935.3 Lathyrus sativus | reverse complement strand
ATGAATCGATAAATCGATCGAAAAAATCATAACTATGGTTAACAATAAAATACTAGGAAAAGCCCACATACGGCGAATATTTTTTGTTCCCGTGGGAAAAAGTAGAAGTCCTACCCCTATTAAAATAGGAATTGGAAGAGGGATGAAAGGTATGATCCATGAAGATTGATGTGTATATTCCATACAAAAAAAAGAATAAAAAATATTTAGATTCTTTATGAATTTTGTTTCTTATTCGTTTGTTTTATCTCTTTTGTTTGTAAAGGGGTTCGGTTAATAAAAAAGTGGATATAGAAATAGAATTGGATATTCTTAATTGTTCTGAATCTTTGCACAATACAATGGTTGGTCCCAATATTGGAAAGTACAAAGTGAAAACCGGCCAATAAGAAAATTCCTAGTGAAAAAAAAGAGTATTTAAAGTAATATATTCATGAATCATCAATATTATCTATGAAAAATTTGGAAAAGGTTTATAATATTCAATGTTTTTACTTTACCTTTTGATCGAAAAAAAAGAAAGAGGGAATTCCGATAGATAAGACATACGGCTAATTGCAGAATAATTCGTGTTCATTTACAGAACAAATGTCTTTCACATCAAACTATAGCAACGAAAAAACTATACTACTTGTATGCCAGTTCCCAAAAAACGCACTTCTATATCAAAAAAAAAAATTCGTAAGAATTTTTGGAAAAAAAAAGGATATACGGCAGCATTGAAAGCCTTTTCATTAGCTGAATCTATTTTTACAGATAACTCAAAAAGTTTTCAAATAAAAATGTTGGACTGGAATACTATGAATTAGCTCTATTCAAAGAGTATTGTTTAATAGTAATTTTATACTAATTAATACTATTATGGAAGAGTAAACATCTATTTAGAATATATTAAATATTATTCTAGAATATATTCTATATTCTAATCATAATAGATATCTTTTCAACATAGGTCATCGAAAGGATCTCAAAGACCCACCAAAGCACGAAAGCCGGGATTTTTCACAAAATAGATTCCTATTCAAAGAGAGCATAACCGCATGGATAAGCTCACACTAACCCGTCAATTTAAGATCCAATTCGGTATTTTCTTTGGGAAATATTGGGAAGGAATTGGAATGTAATAATATGGATTCATACAAAAAAAAGGTTTTCTATTGATTGAAACAGTTGATTAGAAGATCATAATTGGATCCACATATGTTTGGTAAAAGTAAAAAGAATAATTTTCTCCTTTGAGAATAAAAAAACGAAAGTGTTCAATTCAAACATGAAAACGTGGCTGACTTCATTCGTTCTCGTTATTTTGTTGGGTTTGGGGGAAGAAGTGGAGATTATCGAACGAGGATAAAGGATCTAATTACGTCGAAAGAATTGAACGAGGAGCCGTATGCGGTGAAAATCTCATGTACGGTTCTGTAGAGTGGCAGTAAGGATGACTTATCTGTCAACTTTGACACTATTAACCCGAAAAAACCAAACTCTGCGTTACGTAAAGTTGCCAGAGTACGCTTAACCTCAGGATTTGTAATTACTGCTTATATACCTGGTATTGCCCATAATTTACAAGAACATTCTGTAGTCTTAGTAAGAGGGGGAAGGGTTAAGGATTTACCTGGTGTGAGATATCACATTGTTCGAGGACCCCTAGATGCTGGCGGAGTAAGGGATCGTCAACAAGGGCGTTCAAAATATGGAGCCAAAAAGCCAAAATAAATTATTATTTTAGCCCCATAAGTTAAGTTATAAAAAAATGGATTATTAAGCTCATGTCACGACGAGGTACTGCAGAAAAGAAAATCGAAAAATCCGATCCAATTTATCGTAATCGAGTAGTTAACAGGTTGATTAACCATATTATGAAACACGGAAAAAAATTATTGGCTTATCGAATTTTCTATCGAGCTATGAAAAGGATTCAACAAAAGACAGAAAAAAATCCACTATCCGTTTTACGTGAAGCAATACTTCAGGTAACTCCCAAGATAGTAGTAAAAGCGAGACGCGTGAGCGGATCGACTCATCAAGTTCCCATTGAAATAAAAAAGCCACAAGGAAGAGCACTTGCCATTCGTTGGTTAGTAGCGGCATCCCGAAAACGTCCGGGTCGAAATATGGCTTTCAAATTCAGTTCCGAATTAGTGGATGCTGTCAAGGGGCGTGGTGATGCCATACGCAAAAAGGAAGAGATTCAGAAAATGGCGGAAGCAAATAGAACTCGTGCACCTTTTCGTTAATCCATGAACAGGATCTATGGTCCATATACACACATGGACCTAAGGATCCATACATCAAAGGGTATTTTTTTGGAGATTCCATGTACTAATTCATGATTTGACATGTACAGAATGAAAATCTCATTCTCGAGTCTACGAGAATTTTTATGAAAGCCTTTCATTTGCTTATTTTCGATGGAAGTTTTCTTTTTCCGGAATTGATTCTAATTTTGGGCCTAATTCTTCTTCTGATGATCGATTCCACTTCGGATCAAAAAGAGATA
>CAWUDS030006015.1:5000-20000 GCA_963859935.3 Lathyrus sativus | reverse complement strand
ATTAAAGAAAGAAACTTCAAAGTAAATGGATAAATGGAAGACATTTTTAATAGTAACATATAATAGTAACATATAAAATAATAAAAAAATATAAAATAAACATCGAAATAACAATTGTAAATAAAAACAAACTTAAAAGGGGGATAACTATGACTTTTAACTTTTTTATACGAAATTCCTTAGTGGGTTTCTGCCTTAGGATACTGAATTCAACCGTTGTGATCGGACTCTATTATGGATTTCTTACTACAGCCTGCATAGGACCGTCTTATCTCTTCCTTATTCGAGCCCGGGTTATGGAAAAAGGTTCCGAGACGGAAATAGCAGCAACAAGCGGGTTTCTTACGGGACGCGTCATGATGTTCATATCGATCTATTATGCGCCTTTGCATTTGGCATTGAATCGACCTCATACACTAACATTCTTAACTCTGCCGTATCTTTTCTGTAATTATGTCTATCAAAATAACAAACATTACTATTCGGACGATTGGGGTTGGGCATACTACCCGGAGGATTCTGGAGACAACAATCCAAATTCAATACGTAATTTTAGGACTTACAAAGTATTCTTTAACAATCTTTTTTTTCAATTATTAAACCCCCTTCTTTTCCCAAGTTCAATCTTAATAAGATTAATGAACATTTATCTGTTTCGATCCAACAATAAATTGTTATTCTTAACAAGTAGTTTTGTTGGGTGGGTAATTGGTCACATCTTTTTAATGCAATGTGTTGGATTGGTATTAGTCTGGTTCAAGAAAAAAAATTCGATCAAATCTAAGATAACGATGAGATTTGATAAATACATTCTCCTACAATTACGAAATTATGCGGGGCAAATATTTGCCGTTTTCGCCTTTGCAATTTTTGCGCACTATTCAGGCAGAGCAATGATCCCTTATTTTTATGGTGAGGAAATGGAAGGCTACGACGAGAGGTACTCGGAGGAAATCCAAGCTGCAATAGATGCGGAAAGGGAAGAAAATAACGAAGAAGATCTGATGGTTTATTTTTCCGAGAATGAGAAGACTTCCAACAACACGAATATTCAGAAAAAGACAAAAATTGTCCCCCCGGTGGCGGAAAGAGGTCTTGTAAATATTCTTTTCGATTTTCAAAGATGGACTAGGCCTTTGCGATATATAAAAAATGATCACTTCGAGCGGGTTGTAAGAGATGAAAATTCACAATTTTTTTTTCAAACATGTCAAAGTGATGGAAAAAAACGAATATCTTTCACGTATCCACCTCATTTATCTACTTTTCTGAACATCATGGAAAAAAAAATGGATCTCTTCAGAACAGAGAAAACCTCCAATAATGAGAATGAATTGTATAATTCTTGGATCTCCCGTAATAAAGAAAAAAAAAATCAACTAAGCAAGGAATTATTTCAAAGGGCAAAAATTCTAGATAAGAAAGTTAAGAAAGGTAAGAAATTTAATCTTGTGGATGTATTAGAAACTCGAGTTCGATTATCGGATGATAGGGGTCGAAAAAAATACTTACCTAAAATATATGATCCTTTCTTGAATGGACCCGCTCGTGGAGAAATCCAAAAAAGCGTTTCTAAAAAGAAAACTTTTGACTCAAACTCCATATTGATAAATAGGATTCATGGTCTCCTTCTTTGTATGAATACCAATTCTCCAGAATTGGAACAGAAAATAGATAAATTGGATAGAAAATTAGTATTCACTGAAATGGGTTTTTATTTTAAAATAATGAGTAAATTTTCGGAAAAATCAGTATCCAATTTTCATTTTGACGGACTTTCTTCAGTTCCAGAACATGAACAAGTAAAAATCTATTCCAAAGAAAAAAAAATAAAAAGAAACTTCTTATTTGATGCAATTCGGACTAATCCTTTCAATCATAAAACAATTTTTAATAGAAAACTATGTAGTGAAATCAAGGAAATAAGTAAAGAAGTTCCTCGATGGAACTACGAATTACTGGACGAGACGGAGTACATGCTGGAACCGGGCTATAAACAAGAACATCATATTCGTTCCCCAAACGCTGAATATGTAGTTATTTTTAATATGGAATCAAGCTCATTGGGTCCTCGTATTCAAAATAATTCTTTTGCGCATCAATATAAGGAGGCAGAGGACCGCCGTAACGAATTCTCTGTAGCTTGTTATGTACCCGGCGCAGATTTTAACAGAGATCTTATTCGAGGATCTTGGCGCCCTCAAAGGCGTAAAACAGTTATTTCGAGACTCTTTCAAGCAAATGGGAATGTCCATTCCCCCCTTTTTTTGGATATGATCAACAAAAGCAATTCCTTTTTGTTTGATGTTTTGGAGGACATGTGGGACTATTTGACCCTATATTTCAGGAAACCCGATCCTGATAATGTATCATTTTTGAGGTTAAAAAAGGCAAAAAAAGAGAACGAGCAAAGAATGAGAATGGAACAGGACGCCGAAGACGAGGCTGTTGAGACACTTCGAAGAGTCGAAGAAGCCTGGGAGAGCATTCTATATGGTCTAGTAATCAGAAATTTCGTATTGTTATTTATGTCCAGGTTTCGAAAATATATTCTATTACCGTCGTTGATAATAACGAAAAATATCATTCGTATATTATTATTTCAAGATCCAGAATGGTCAGAAGATTTTGGGGATTGGCAAAAAGAAACCCATATTAACTGCACCTATCGGGGCACTCCAGTATATAACAACGCATTGCCATACAACTGGCTCGACGCCGGTCTTCAGATAAGGGTCTTATTCCCTTTTGTTCTGAAAGCTTGGCACGAGAAACCTAAGGTACTATCTACTGAAAAAAAACAATACAGTGAAAAAATATCCGCTGGAGATGAAAAAAGAATCTCTGCAACCCACTTATGGTTTTTAACAGCTTTTGGAACAGTACTCGAATCGTACCCTCAGGTGCATGTACCAAACCCATTTGCATTTTTGGGTCCCATTTTAAAACAAATAACAAAAAAATTGAAAAAAGATTTGAAAAAATGTTTGAAAAAATGGGAGAATGAAGCAAAAGAAGAGTCTCGAATCCTGTTAAAAGAATTCAACGAAATAGAAATTGAAAAAAATTCACCAATCAGTACGAGTAATGCAACTATTAGTCCATCCACATCCACATCCACAGAAAGAAGGATAAAAATCACAGAAAGAAGGATAAATCGTTTAAATGCGAAAAGAAATCAAATCTTAAAAGAAATGGAAAAATTGAGAGAAAAGAAAGGGTTATAACTAATCCTACAACATTAGAATTACTCAAAAATAGTTGGAAAATATTCAAAAGAAGAAACGTTCGATTAATCCGTAAATCCTATTGTTTTTTCCAAATTTTCATGGAAAGGCTATACACGCATATCGATAACATGGATATCTTTAATATTAACTATATTATAGGATTGACTATTCAATATGTAGAACATTTCCTTACTTCGAGCATTGTACAACGTTCTCTTAATTTTATTAATAATTCTATTAAATTAACTCGTGATTTATTGGAATCAACAAAGAAATTTGTAAAAAAATTCATTTACACGAAAAAAAAAAATGAAGAATATATTGATAGAATAAATCAAAGTATAATTCCATTTATGTCGGTTGTAGACAAACAAAAACGTCGGAATAGGACGGATATGTATTCACAGAATTCTTGTGATGTATCTTCTTTGTCACAAGCCTATGTATTGTTTCAATTATCACAAATGCAAGTTTGTAATGGATATAAATATAGGTTAAGATCTATTTTTGAATCACCTGGAAAATCTTTTTTTCTTCCGAATGAAATAAAGGATTATTTTTTAAAAATACAAGGAGAAAGATTCAATTCCAAATTAAGCCATAAGAACCGTCCCGATTCTATAATGAATCAATGGACAAATTGGTTAAAGATTCATTATCAATATGCTTTACCTGAGAGCACATGGTCGAGATTAGCACCACAAAAGTGGAGGAATACAATCCATGAACATCGCGTGGCTCAAAATAAAGATTTACTTGACTATGATTCATCGGAAAAAACTCAATTAATTGTTTCCAAAAAACGAAAAGTAGACTTATTAGAAGAAGTAGACTTATTAGAACAAGTAGACTTATTAAAAAATAAAAAAAAAATAAAAAAACAATATGGATATGATCTTTTTGCCTATCAATATCTAAATTATGTAGATAAGAATCAACCTTCTATTTATAGATATACATCACCTAGTTATAACACACCTAAAAATATAAAAGAAGTATTTGATCTAATGGGCGATAGCTTTATCCAAAATTATATAGCGGAAGATGATGAAAATAAGCCGGATAGAAAGTATTTTCGTTGGAGAGAAAGAAGGATGGGAATGAATGAAAAAAGAAGGAGAAGGACCAAAATAAGAAGGATAGCAATGAATGGAAAAAGAAAAAAGAATTCCATAACGAATGACAAATTATTGACTCCGAGTTTTGGTTTTTTGTCAAAATCAAAAATAGATGCATATAAGAAGAATCCGTGGATCTTACCACTAAATTTCTTGTTTATGCCGTTTTATAGTCAGAAGAACATTACTGATCAACTGGAATTACAGTTAGAAAAGAACGAATACGCGATTCACAGCAATCTAAAATCATATCTCGAAAGGTATTATAAGCCCAAGCATCGTTATAATGCAAATAGCCCTAAATACAGGAAGGATATGGCTGCAGAACAGAATTTCTTAATAGATAGATATGTGGGTTATTATTTACGCTGTGCGGAGTTTACGTACTACGGCGACAGCTACGCGAACATTGTCGGCGTACTAAATCTCCTGAAGCAAACGAAACAACCAAAACAAATTTTGTTGTCTACTATAAGGAGGGGAGAACTAGATCTGGAAACTTTTGTGCGTATAGTCAGTGATGATCCTTGTTTTTTTTACAGCAGGGATATTGAGGAAGTGCAGGACAACCTAGTTTTTTGTTTAGAACCCATTCGTTGTTCTTACAAAAAAAACTACGAACAATCATTTCTATATCAAACCATAAGCGTATCATTGAAGCACAAACGCCAAATTATAAATAAAGATAAAAATCATTATGATTTACTTGTTCCTGAAAATATTTTCTCCCCTAGACGCCGTAGAGAATTGCGAATTCTAACTTGTTTGAACCATAGGAAGAATCGGAAGACGATGGATAGAAACACAATAACTGATAAAGAAAAAACGAATTCTTCTGAAGTTTTGACTAAAAAGAAAGATCTTGATAGCGATACAAAAAAACTAAGGAATTTAAAATTCTTTCTTTGGCCAAATTATCGATTCGAAGATTTAGCTTGTATGAACCGCTATTGGTTTGATACACATAATGGAAGCCGTTTCAGTATATTGAGAATACGTATGTATCCTCGCCTCGATTGAAAATCTAGATTTTTGTTCTATTTATCCTAATATTTCTCGTAACATATCTATCTGATATGTGAACAATATTTATAGATAAATAAAATAAACGTCCACACACATTGTGGGAGTCATACGAATTCAATTTCTCAATGATGTCTCCATAAATCCATCGAAAAATGAATAAAATCTATTGTCTTATTTTTGTCTTTAAAATACAAGACAATAGATTTTATTCATTTTATGAATCCATAAATATAGTATTTATTATCTATTTGAATTACATTCCTTAATAATGAATTAATTTGAAAAAAAAAAAAGAAATTCAGAATTGTTAAATAAATGAAGAGAAAATTTTTTATAAAAAATTAAAAATAAGTGTAATTACTATTACTGATCAATAAAAATATCTACCAAAAAGGAGGGGGGGGAAGCTTTCATTTTATGATCAAAAATCCAGTTATACCTGTTATTTCAAAAAAAAAAAAAGAAGAAGAAAACCCGGGATCGGTTGAATTTCAAGTATTCATCTTAACTAATAAGATACGAAGACTTACTTCACATTTTGAATTACATCCAAAGGACTATTTATCTCAAAGAGGTTTACGTATAATTCTGGGAAAACGACAACGACTATTGTCGTATTTGTCAAAGAAAAACAAAATACGTTATCAAAATTTAATAAATCGGTTGGGTATTCGGGATTCATTCACAAATTAGCTAATTTCAAGAATCATTTTCAATTATTCGATTTATTAGATACTGAATTTTGATTAACTTTTTTTTGAACGATTCATGGAAGAATGAATCGAGGAAAAACCTATGAATGTCCCAGCTACAAGAAAAGACCTCATGATAGTAAATATGGGGCCTCAACACCCATCGATGCATGGTGTTCTGCGACTTATTGTTACTCTGGATGGTGAAGATGTTATTGATTGTGAGCCAATATTGGGTTATTTACACAGAGGTATGGAAAAAATAGCGGAAAACCGAACAATTATACAATATCTGCCTTATGTAACACGTTGGGATTATTTAGCTACTATGTTCACAGAAGCAATAACTGTAAATGGACCGGAACAATTGGGAAATATTCAAGTACCTAAAAGAGCCAGCTATATAAGAGTAATTATGTTGGAGTTAAGTCGTATAGCTTCTCATCTACTATGGCTGGGACCTTTTATGGCAGATATTGGTGCACAAACCCCTTTTTTCTATATTTTTAGAGAAAGAGAATTAATATATGATCTATTCGAAGCTGCCACAGGTATGAGAATGATGCATAATTTTTTTCGTATTGGGGGAGTAGCGGCTGATCTACCTTATGGTTGGATCGATAAATGTTTGGATTTCTGCAATTATTTTTTAACAAGGGTTATTGAATATCAAAAACTTATTACGCGAAATCCAATTTTTTTAGAACGGGTTGAAGGAGTGGGTGTTGTTGGTAGAGAGGAAGTTATAAATTGGGGGTTATCAGGACCGATGCTTCGGGCTTCCGGAATACAATGGGATCTACGTGAAGTTGATAATTATGAGTGTTACGAGGAATTGGATTGGGAAGTTCAATGGCAAAAAGAAGGAGATTCATTAGCTCGTTATTTAGTTCGAATTGGTGAAATGGTGGAATCCATAAAAATAATTCAACAGGCTTTGGAAGGAATTCCAGGGGGGCCTTATGAAAATTTTGAAATTCGCTGCTTTGATAGAGAAAAGGAGCCAGAATGGAATGATTTTGAATATCGATTCATTGGTAAAAAACCGTCTCCTACTTTTGAATTGCCGAAACAAGAACTTTATGTGAGAATTGAGGCCCCCAAGGGAGAATTAGGAATTTTTCTAATAGGAGATCAGAATGGTTTTCCTTGGAGATGGAAAATTCGTCCACCCGGTTTTATCAATTTGCAAATTCTTCCTCAATTAGTTAAAAGAATGAAATTGGCTGATATTATGACAATACTAGGTAGCATAGATATCATTATGGGAGAAGTTGATCGTTGAAATGATAATTGATACAACGGAAGTCCAAGATATAAACTCCTTTTCCGGATTGGAATCTTTCAAAGAGGTCTATGGAATTCTATGGATACTTTTACCAATTTTGATTCTTGTCTTGGGAATTACAATAAGTGTACTAGCAATTGTATGGTTAGAAAGAGAAATATCTGCAGGGGTACAACAGCGTATTGGACCTGAATATGCTGGTCCTTTTGGAATGCTTCAAGCTCTAGCAGACGGAACAAAACTACTATTCAAAGAGAATCTTATTCCATCTAGGGGAGATATTCATTTATTCAGTATTGGACCATCCATATCAGTCATATCCATTCTAATAAGTTATTCAGTAATTCCGTTTGGCTATAATTTTGTTTTATCTGATTTCAATATGGGTGTTTTTTTATGGATTGCTATTTCGAGTATTGCTCCCATTGGACTTCTTATGTCAGGATATGGCTCAAATAATAAATATTCCTTTTTGGGTGGTCTACGAGCTGCTGCTCAATCGATTAGTTATGAAATACCATTAACTCTATGTGTCTTATCAATATCTCTACGTGCGATTCGTTGAAACCGAAAAAGCTATTCGATGCTATTCTATTGCTATACTCCTCTCTTTATAGTACTATATTTCTATATAGTACTATAATTTCTGTATAGTACTATATAGCGAATAAATTGAATAGAAACCTTCATTATCTTTATTTTCTTTTTCAAAATTCTGATTGAAGAACTAAATTAGATAGTTATATGAGTGAAATAAAACAGCTTATATTGAATCTAATTTCAGAATACTAGATTCCTGCTAGTTAATAGATAGTATGATGATTTTATAAGGGCAGTCAAAATATTGAGTCTCATTTTCTATGTATAAGAATGAAATAAAATTATAAACAGAAGAGGACATTTAACCCAAGATTGGATAATTTGTCATCCTGTTTTGAAGCGGTCTCAAAAGACCAACCTTATTGAGTTTTAGTTACCATTTTTATGAATTATCATAGATATATAAAAATAAATAAGGGGGGTTAATAAAAAAGACTGGATGGTTAGAAACACCAAGATACACAAAGGATTAGTAACACAGATTTTGTAAATTATCCAAAAGAAAATTTACGCAGAATATAAAAAGAATACTAATTGGGGGCTTTAAGTTGGTAGAAAAAAGAAAGCAGTACTCCCCACAACTCCGATCCAGAGTATGCTTCCATTCAATCACTAAATAAATTACTATCAGGAACGAAAAAATCCTTTCCAATTTTTGGAGGTCCCTTTTTCATTTCATAGCACAAAAAAGAAGAATAGGAACGAAAAAAAAATAAGAAATCAAAAACGAAAAATAGATTTCTCTTTCGTTTTTGATTTCTTATATCCATATTCATGGAGATAAAATTCACATCATAATTAAGAAACGGATGTGTAATTATTTTTCGTCATTCAAAATCATGAGGGTTATTGAGAATTATAAAAGAGTATTTTATTGAAGAATTCAGTTATTACTCAACAAATTTGTATTTTCTTAGGGATGAGATCAATTCAGAAGTGCTTTAATTGGATCTTTTATGAAAATCGATTTCTCTTTCTTATTTCTAGAACAGACAGAATTGAATTGGTCTAATTCAGAACCGTTCGATAGATTTTAATCTTCTATATCTTAGGGATATATCAAGAGATAAATAATCGACCCGGTCCTTAGATTTACTTAAGGCTTTCCAGGAGCCGTATGAGGTGAAAATCTCATGTACGGTTCTGTAATAGAGATGGGAACAGGAATGTTATCACCGACTAGGATTATCTAACAGTTTAAGTACAATTGATATAGTTGATGCGCAATCAAAATATGGTTTTTGGGGTTGGAATTTGTGGCGTCAACCTATGGGTTTCATCGTTTTTATAATTTCTTCGCTAGCAGAATGTGAAAGATTACCTTTTGATTTACCAGAAGCAGAAGAAGAATTAGTAGCTGGTTATCAAACAGAATATTCAGGTATTCGATTTGGTTTATTTTACGTTGCTTCCTATTTAAACCTTTTCATTTCTTCATTATTTGTAACAGTTCTTTACTTGGGCGGTTCCAATATTTCTATTCCATACATATTTGTTTCTGAATTTTTTGAAATAAATAAAACATACGGAGTTTTTGGAACTACAATTGATCTCTTTATTACATTAGCTAAAAGCTATTTTTTCTTATTCGTTTCTATCATAACAAGATGGTCTTTGCCTAGGCTAAGAATGGATCAATTATTAAATCTTGGATGGAAATTTCTTTTACCGATTTCTCTCGGTAATCTATTATTAACAACTTCATCTCAATTGTTTTCGCTGTAAAAGATGTTCTATATTCATTACTTGTCTCAAATAAGAGAAAGAAATCAAAAAAAACTATACTATTCATAGATATTTACAATATGTTCCTTATGGTAACTGGGTTCATGAATTATGGTCAACAAACAGTACGAGCTGCAAGGTACATTGGTCAAAGTTTCATGATTATCTTATCTCACGCAAATCGTTTACCTGTAACTATTCAATATCCTTATGAAAAATTAATCACATCAGAACGTTTCCGCGGTCGAATCCATTTTGAATTTGATAAATGCATTGCTTGTGAAGTATGTGTTCGTGTATGTCCTATAGATTTACCCGTTGTTGATTGGAAAATGGAAACGGATATTCGAAAGAAACGATTGCTAAATTACAGTATTGATTTCGGAATCTGTATTTTTTGTGGTAACTGTATTGAGTATTGTCCAACAAATTGTTTATCAATGACTGAAGAATATGAACTTTCAACTTATGATCGTCATGAATTGAATTATAATCAAATTGCTTTGGGCCGTTTACCAATGTCAATAATTGATGATTATACAATTCGAACAATTCAAATCAAAAAAGACAATTTATTATAATTCAATAAAATACAACTTAAAAAAAAAACACACACAAATATTCTATATATTTCTATAGATAGAATAGATATAAATAGAATAATCTAAATCAAATATTTTAAATGTATAAAAAATGAATAATATAGTAAATATCATATTAGTAGAAATATTCTATAATTATTAGAGAACTATATTCTTCAATAGAATATATTAATATATTCTCGAAATTGAAAATATTTTGGAATTTCAATAAGATTTTCAATGGTTATATATGTTCTATCTACCTTTATACTTGAGTTTTCATATCGTTTCAAACTACTCTTTTGTATAAAGAGTGGAATGACATTGATTATATAACCATAACTATATCAATTTAAACTACTTAGGTTTTTCAATGCAAAGAAAAATTGAAATATATAAATTTTTTTTCCTGGTCATATCAATAAGGTCATGAAATTTCGATTTCGTTGTCTTTTTTTTTACATATAATGGATTTGCCTGAAACGCTGCACGATTTTCTTTTAGTCTTTCTGGGATCGGGTCTTCTATTAGGAAGTTTAGGAGTAGTATTACTTACCAACCCCATTTTTTCTGCTTTTTCGTTGGGACTGGTTCTTGTTTGTATATCTTTATTATATATTTTAGCAAACTCGCATTTTGTAGCTGCATCACAGCTACTTATTTACGTGGGAGCTATTAACATTTTAATCATATTTGCTGTGATGTTCATGAATAGTTCCGAATATTACCAAGATTTGAATCTTTGGACCGTAGGGGATGGAATTACTTTGATAGTTTGTACAAGTATTTTTGTTTCATTAATCACTATTATTTCCGATACATCATGGTACGGAATTATTTGGACTACAAGACCAAATCAGATTATTGAGCAAGATTTGATAAGTACTAGTCAACAAATTGGAATTCATTTATCAACAGATTTTTTTCTTCCATTTGAACTAATTTCCATAATTCTTTTAGTTTCTTTGATAGGTGCAATTGTCGTAGCTCGCCAGTAAGAAATCTTTAGAGAACTAGTAATAGAAATCAAGATTCTTTTTTTTTTCAATTTTCTCACATTTATTTCTGTCGAATTCTATGTGAAGTGAAAGAGTTTTTTTTTATGTAGAAATTCTTTTTTTTTTTATTGCCGATATATTCTTTTGTTAATGAATCCAAATTTATAAGGAGTTGGTCAATGATGCTCGAACATGTACTTGTTTTGAGTGCCTATTTATTTTCTATTGGTATCTATGGATTGATCACGAGCCGAAATATGGTTAGAGCCCTTATGTGTCTTGAACTTATACTGAATGCAGTTAATATAAATCTAGTAACTTTTTCTGATTTTTTTGATAATCGCCAATTAAAAGGAAATATTTTTTCAATTTTTGTTATAGCTATTGCAGCCGCTGAAGCGGCTATCGGACTGGCTATTGTTTCCTCAATTGCTCGTAACAGAAAATCAACCCGTATCAATCAATCGAATTTGTTGAATAAATAGCATTAATCCTATAATAATAAAGTAGAATTTCAAATAGTGTAATATGAATCTAATCAATTCATTTGAGTATTTATTCGACACAACTTATGATCATATCATGTTTACATTGCCTAAATCATAAGAAATGAAAGTATCCTGGTCCTCTTCGATTCCCTCTTGTAAATTTATCTAGACGCCTTTTTTTATTAACAGTTAACAATATTATCACAAATCATTGATTCATCTGGTATATAAATATACGATTCATTTACGAGTTTACTAGATCGATAATTTGCATTTTTGAACATCCAAAATTACTATAGATAATGTCACATTCAGTAAAGATTTATGATACATGTATAGGATGTACTCAATGTGTCCGAGCCTGTCCCACAGATGTATTAGAAATGATACCTTGGGGTGGATGTAAAGCTAAGCAAATAGCTTCTGCCCCAAGAACAGAGGACTGTGTTGGTTGTAAGAGGTGTGAGTCCGCTTGTCCGACGGATTTCTTAAGTGTTCGAGTTTATTTATGGCATGAAACAACTCGAAGTATGGGTCTCGCTTATTGATTCGTTTCAAAAAACACCACACGAATACGTTTTTTACTGGCAAAAACTCGTGTTCAAAATAAAAAAGAAAAAAATTCTATTTTATTTTGAGCATGGGCTTTTCTGGCCCAAGTGTATCTTATTTTTATCACGAATTTTTTTCCTTGGTTAACAATAGTTGTTGTTTTCCCAATAGCCGCAGGTTCCTTAATTTTCTTATTTCCTCATAGGGGAAATAAGGTAATTAGGTGGTATAGCATTTGTATATGCTTAATCGATCTCCTTCTAACAACCTATGCATTTTGTTATCATTTCCAATTGGATGATCCACTAATTCAACTGACGGAGAATTATAAATGGATCCATTTTTTTGATTTTTACTGGAGATTAGGAATAGATGGACTCTCCATAGGACCTATTTTACTGACAGGATTGATAACTACTTTAGCCACTTTAGCAGCTCAGCCGGTTACTCGAAAATACCAATTATTTTATTTCCTGATGTTAGCAATGTATAGCGGTCAAATAGGACCATTTTCTTCTCGAGACATTTTACTTTTTTTCATCATGTGGGAATTGGAATTAATTCCCGTTTATCTACTTTTATCCATGTGGGGGGGAAAGAAACGTTTGTATTCAGCTACAAAGTTTATTTTGTACACTGCAGGAGCTTCTGTTTTTTTATTAATGGGAATTCTGGGTATTGGTTTATATGGCTCTAATGAACCAACATTTAATTTTGAAACATTAATTAATCAATCATATCCCGTGGCACTAGAAATAATATTCTATACGGCATTTCTTATTGCTTTTGCTGTCAAATCGCCGATTATACCCTTACATACATGGTTACCAGATACCCACGGAGAGGCGCATTACAGCACTTGTATGCTTTTAGCCGGAATCTTATTAAAAATGGGAGCATATGGGTTGGTTCGAATTAATATGGAATTTTTTTCCCACGCTCATTCCATATTTTGCCCCTGGTTAATGATATTAGGTTGTATTCAAATAATCTATGCCGCTGCAACATCTTTTGGTCAACGGAATCTAAAAAAAAGAATCGCTTATTCTTCCGTATCTCATATGGGTTTTATAATTATAGGAATTGGTTCTATAAGTGATACTGGTCTCAACGGGGCCATTTTACAAATAATATCTCATGGATTTATTGGCGCTGCCCTTTTTTTCTTGGCAGGAACTAGTTATGATAGACTGCGTCTTCTTTATCTTGACGAAATGGGCGGAATGGCTATCCCAATGCCAAAAATATTCACTATTTTCACTATCTTATCAATGGCTTCTCTTGCATTGCCTGGCATGAGCGGTTTTGTTGCAGAATTGATAGTTTTTTTTGGAATAATTACTAGTCAAAAATATCTTTTCATGATGAAAATACTAATTACTTTTGTAACAGCAATTGGAATGATATTAACTCCTATTTATTTATTATCTATCTTACGGCAAATGTTCTATGGATACAAGTTTTTTAATACATCAAACTCTTCTTTTTTTGATTCTGGGCCCAGAGAATTATTTATTTCTATTTCTATCCTTATACCCATAATAGGTATTGGTATTTATCCAGATTTCATTTTCTCATTTTCGGTTGACAAGGTTGAAGCTATTCTATCTCATTTTTGATGGATGATTTTTGTGAATAAATGAATCAAAAAGATACAAAAAAATATTTTCCCGTTAGATTCATTTAAAAAATTGAAATTAGAATCGAATATGTTTGTTGTTTGTGAGAACCCCTTGAATCATTACATTACTTGATTGAAAGGGTTCTCGACGATTTATGGAAAGTATATATTTATATGCTTTCCATATTTTTCTTTATCAGGTTCTTTGAGTCAATTAGATGTAAATGAACCATAACTATGTAGTCCTATTCCTAATAGATTGATCCCCAAATAACATATCCAAATTATAAGAAATCCTATCGAGGCCACTATTGAAGAATTTACACCCTCTAATTTTTTATTTTTTCTAGTATGTAAATAAATCGCGAATATGGTCCAAGTAATAAAGGCCCAAGTTTCCTTTGGATCCCAATTCCAATAGGAACCCCATGCCTCGTTAGCCCATACTGCTCCTGAAAGAATACCTACCGTTAAAAAGAGAAAACCCATACTAATAATACGATAACCCCAACGATCCAATTGTTGAATAAATTGAGACCTATAATAATTTCTAGAAGAAGAAAAATAAGTTTTTCGTAAAACATTGTTTCTTTCATTCCTATTCATGTATTTGATTTCAACAAAATCAACTGATTTTTTTAAAGAATCAAAATTCTTGGTAAAAGAAAGAATTTGGATGACTTCTTGAAACGTAATGACTAAAATAGCCACTGATAATAATGATCCACATAAAAGAGCTGCATAGCCCAGTATCATCATACTTACGTGCATCATTAGCCAATGGGATTGTAGAGCGGGTACTAATATTACGGATTGATGCAGTTTGGTTAAAAGACCCGAAGTCGCAAAGGCTTGGGTAAAAATAACACTTGGTGCAATTATTGTACTTAAAAGGTTTTTCTCCTTTTTAAAAAAAAGAACCATATGAAAAATTGAAAAACCCCATGAAAGAAAGATTAGGGATTCATATAAATCACTAAATGGTAAATGTCCCGAAAAAAACCAACGAGTAATTAACAATCCCGTTACACAGAAAAAAGTTATTATCATGGCTTTTTTGGACAAATCATATAATCCTACA
>CAWUDS030006014.1:0-42109 GCA_963859935.3 Lathyrus sativus | reverse complement strand
CAGTACAACTCGATATGTCTGCGTCAGGACTCCAATCTTTCCGCGTAAGGAATACAACTTTGGTTCTGAACCTGTCCACGTTAGGACTCACCTTTCCACGTAAGGAGTACATCATTCTTCCACGTCAGGAATCAACTTTTCTTGAATCCGTCCACGTAAGGACCCCAACCTCTCCACGTAAGGAAACCAACTCTTTCCGATTTGTCCGCGTCATGACTACATTTTTCCACGTAACGAATGCCATCTTAATCTGTCTAAGGACTCCGCTCTTTCCACGTAAGGAATCCTCCTCCTATGTGTCCGCGTAAGGACTCAACCTTTTCCACGTAAGGAACACGATCTCCTTTCCCCGTAAGGAACCATTTTTCTGATTTGTCCATGTAAGGACTCCCATCTTTCCACGTAAGGACCTGAAGTTTCTCTTTCTCTTCCACGTAAGGAACACGCCTTCTTTCCACGTTAGGCATACTTCTTCTTCTGAATCCGTCCACGTCAGGACTAAATTTTCCACGTAAGGAATCTATCTTCTTCTTCCACGTTAGGAATAACTTCTTTGATCTGTCCGCGTCAGGACTAAACTCTTCCACGTCAGGAATAATCTCTTTCTTTCCACGTCAGGAATCAATCTTGATATGTCCGCGTGAGGACTCAATCTTTCCACGTAAGGAAACCCATTCTTTTCCACGTAAGGAATCTCATCTTTCCACGTTAGGAATAAACTCGTCTTTCCACGTAAGGAATCTCCATCTTTTTCCACGTAAGGAAACTATTTTTCTTCCACGTAAGGAATACCTTTTGATATGTCCACGTAAGGATTCTGATCTTTCCGCGTTAGGAATCAAACTTTGATCTGTCCGCGTCAGGACTAAACTTTTCCACGTAAGGAATCAATCTATTTTCCACGTAAGGAATCACCATTTTTCCTCGTAAAGAATAAGACTTCGTCTGGATCTGTCCGCGTCAGGACTAAACCCTTCCACGTTAGGAATGCACTTGTTTCCCCGTAAGGAATCTATTTCGATATGTCCGCGTAAGGACTCAATCTTTCCACGTAAGGAATACCAACTTCTTTCCACGTAAGGAATAAATTCGTCTTTCCACGTAAGGAAACCATCTTCTTTCCACGTAAGGAATAAATTCGTCTTTCCACGTAAGGAGAACATCGTCCACGTTAGGACCCACCTTTCCACGTAAGGAATCACAATTTTAATCTGCCCACGTAAGGACTCCCATCTTTCCACGTAAGGAATGAACTTGCTCTTCCACGTAAGGAACTGAAACCTCTTTTCCCACGTAAGGAATAGATTCGTCCACGTCAGGACCCATGTTTCGTCTTGATTTGTCCACGTAAGGACTACATCTTTTCTGCTGAGAAAATACATCTTGTCCCCGTCAGGACTCAGTTCTCCATTGATCCCAACTCACAAACTTCTTAGCACCGACGTGACAGCGACTTTGAGGCGGACTCTACTGGGGATATTTGGAAACCAAACTACCGGACGCCTGTTCTGATAACCGGCGGTGGCCTCTGAAATTCTGATTCATGGAACCCCTGATGACAACTAACTCTGCCTGGGAATAAAGAGAAACTTACCCTGATAACTCTGTGGGGAATACGGCCGAAACTGACATTATCATTGGATGTCCCATACCGAGATCTTGAATGTTTGGTAGTTCATTTGAGCAAGAGTTCTCTCCACCTGAACTGCTAGAGTACAGAAACTGCTTCAGCAAAATAAATGCTGAAGATAATGCCGACTCCGCCGGGGATAGCCAGATGCTACAGAATTATTCCAGCAAAATAAATCCTGGAAGGGTGAAGTCAACCCTGCTGGGAAATTGGGAACTCAAACCAAGCACCCTGTTGAGGTAACCCCCTGCTGGGGAATATAACTTTGCTGGGGAATAGCGGATGTGCACAGTATGATCGGACTTTCTGCTGGAGAGTGAACTGATATTACACAGTATCCCTGACAAAATAAATGACAGGACCCACCACCAACTCTGCTGGGGAGAGTCTTGATCTTCGAGTTCCATTGGGAGGAAAGAACACTTGCTGAAAAGAGAGAACTCCGCTTCGGGGATACTAACGTGCCCCCAGTCTGCCCCTGAATCTGCAACAGTTTTGGAATGGACCCTACAGTCTTTGTATCCTGACGACCAGACATGTACGGCTTCTACATTTCGGACCTCGAAGGGGTGTTTCAAGAACATAACTTTCGTGCTTCTAGGGTGACATGCCCCGGTCTCGCAAAAATCTTTTGTCTCTGATCGACTGTGTCGTGGAGCACTGCCCATAGCTATGAGAGATTTGCCAAATCTTGACCTGACTGCCCCGGATTTACTGATTCTAGGATGACTGACTTTACCTGAATTAATCAGTATAGCTTGCCCCAGTTCACGAAATATTTGGGCATTCTGCATTTTATCCCGATCATACCTTCCACTGTAGGAATCTTTCCTGTCGGCATGCGCTTACTCGCAAGTAACACAAGTTGTTCTGCATAAAAGATATATTAAACGCAATGCATATGACAGTTTCAAAATCCAAGTCTGTTCACTAAAAAATTTTGTGACATGTAATGAATCAATTATCAAAATGTCAATATGAAAGCTGGTAAGAGGAACCCTTTTAGGAGTCAGAATCGACGAGATCTTTACTGACGTATGCCCTCGGACAAAACCTGTTTCAATTAGGACTTTTGCGGGTTGTAACGTGGTCAGGTTCACGGTTAACAAGGAAAGATATAGGCTCAAAATTTATTTCGACCCACCCATTCTTCGTGATGTTCTCCAATCCTATGTTCAGCTAATCTGACTTCAGCGTTCACCTATTAGAGGTGGAATGATAGGAGTGATGGTTCAGGATACCACGCGTTTTTCTTTTTTGAGTGACGGTCATTTGCTTTTCGTCTTTGGGTACCCAGAATCACACGACTTTTGTCCCTTTCGAGGATTTTTCTTTTTCTTTGACAATCCTTTCCGTCTTTTGTTTTGTTTTCTTTTTCTTTTTCATTCCCTAACTTTTGCCTGGACTGAGTATCTTTTGAGATTCTTTTGATTTTCCAGTCCAGCGGGATGCCCTAATTTTTGCTTAAGTCGCTTGTTTTCAAGTTTTGACTTAGCGGGCTTTTGATTCTTTTTGCTTTTCGTTCTCTCTTTTTTTTTTTTTTTTGAACAAGTCGTGTGACACTGGTTTGTCTGACTTCTTGTGGGGTAATGTGACTGTTTCACTCTTTGTCGGCACGGTTTAACCATTGCGGTTCTTTAGGCACGACTTATACAAGTGTGATTTATCCTCAACCGGACACTCCTTTCACGATTCGAACGCTTGGCCGAACTAACTGACGCCTACCCTGCCCCGGGTTGAGATTTAGGTTTTTTTTTCATTTTCAAAAGAAACTTCTACTACTGGCTCAAAGGGGTTATCAAGGGATTATCTTCCTTATATCTCCGGTGTTTATGGATTGAAACAATGCCTGTATCTCATCAACAGGTTCTTTATCCAAAAGCATATGATCGGAATATTATTCGTCATCTGTTTTCGTCATCCTCCCCAGATTCCTGCTAAAACAAGCATTAAGCATTAAAGAAAAACAAAGAGTGAACACGACTGGATTAATTCAAAACATGCATATTCATTTCTTTATTAATATCAATTGAAAAACAACAAGTTTTAAGAGCGAAATTTGCAATTACACAGAAAAGAAACTACAAATGTGAGGACATGAACAAGATAACATGAAAAATGTCGGCGTCTCGGAACTGGACTTCCCGCACTCTGACTTATTGGCGAGTCAACCATCCTCAGAAGCTATCATCAGGGGTAGTCTACTGCTGTCTCGATCTTCTTTCACCGGCCCGATCAAATCTGGGAAACTTTTTCATCACCCCGGTTTTCGCTTGTCGATGGCCTTGCACCGCCCTGGGAACCATGTCAGAGAAATTAACGACCCTGCTGTCGATTAAATCTTGGACATTATGCTTGAACGCGTGGCAACCTTCAATATCATGTCCGGGAGCCCCGGAGTGGAATTCACAGTGCCTGCTCGCATCATAGCCATCCGGCAGAGTGCCGGTTATTGGCGCCAGAGTTCTTTTCTCCACCAAGTTCAATCTTAGTAGTGTCTGTAACAAATCTTCGTACGTTGAGGGAGGCTTCTCAAACACCCTCCTCGGCTTCTTTCCCCGAATTCTTTGCTGAGTCGTATACTGGCATCTTGTATGCTGCTGGCTTTGCTCGGGCGATTCCTTGGGCTCACGCGTTATCATCCTTAAGTTCAACCCTGGCATCGGCAACTGTTGTGGACATGGAGACTTAGCTTCCAGTGGCTCTGGGATATACCTCGATTCATCTGCAACCTCTGGCGGAGAAATGGGAATATCAGTCCCTGCAACTTTTATGCCCCCCGGTACAAACTCAATTATTTTCTCATCCAGCAAATCTTGAATCTTATGCTTAAAAGCTTTGCAGTTTGCAATGTTATGCCCCGGTGCTCCGGAGTGGAAGGCACAATGGGCGTTCAGGTCATAGTCTGGTGGTGGCTGCCCTGTCAGTGGAACCAAAATGCGGGGCTCAGCCAGTTGAAGTTGGAACAAGAGTTGCACCAGCTGATCATAATCCACAGGGATCTTATCAAATACTCTGTTAGAAAACCTCATTCTCTTACCACACCTCCTTGAGTTATCCTGCAAAATCAATTGCGACTGCTGACGAGGAGACTCTTGAGCTTCGAACCGTGGAGAGGGTCTCTTAAGCCTATCCTGCGTGGGTAATAGTTCTTCAGACCCCTGAGGAACAGATAAGCCAGCCGCGTCTTCCGACATTTGCCCTCCTTCTCTCCTGAGTACGTTCCTTAATACTTCAGCCATCAACCCTATCTGTGCCTTCAGTCGGCAGTTCTCTTCTTCTAGCGTCTCTTGATTCGAGTGCAACTCTTGCATATCTTTCGTGAACTGCCCCAGCTGGCCTCGAACATCCGTTAATTCTGCTTGAACCTGTTTGATGGCTACCCCCACAAGTTGGCGTATGCGGCCCGGGAGAAAACCTTGATTCTCTAGCTGAGCAAAGTCGGCAGCCCTATCATCAGCCCGCGCAATCAGAGGCTGCACCATGTTCTGCAACTGTTTCTGACTCTCGGCCATGGCTTCCATTACCTGTATGAGCCGCATTATGTTGTCGTGCACCTCTTGCATCTCAGTCGGATCCTGACTCATGACTTCCTTGCTGCTGCTCCTAGTTGAATGCCAGGGAATTCTTCGGTCGATAATCCTGGGGGACCTGAGAGATACAGGAGATGAGCTACAGTTTAATAATTACCTGTAATGCAATATGAATATGAATGCAATGCAATGTGTGTGCCTGTGCATTAGGGTGATTCATTCCCCCAGTTCTAGTGTGAAGGTGCCAGTGCAGTGACAGTGTTGACAATAGGAATATCAGAGCTGAATCATAGAAAGCCTCATATATTGCAGGGAAAATCAATAAGCCCAGAGTACAATATCACTGAGTACAACGAGAAGGCATGACCTCATCCAACAATCCTGGTGATGGTCAGCACTATGCAAATAAAGCATACAGGCGAATACGGGAAATAATCAAATGCTCTCAAAAGCCCGGTACTCTTCTATCAACTTCTTGGTCTCTGGGTGACCTGGTCGGGTGAGCAGTCCTTCAACCAGCTGGTTTCTTCTCTTAAGAACACGACACACGTCTCCAGCAGTTTCTTCCCATGTCGCTTCTCCGAAGCAATCTTCTAGTTTTCGCTTTTGGGACACAACTTCATCTCTGCATTTGATTGCCTTGTTCAGTGCATTCTGGACACTATACCGGGTCATCACTTCCTCCTCACACTCCTTGATGCTAGACTTCAGCTTCTCTTCGAGGTCGGAGGTTTGCTGCCTCAGCTTATCTTCCCTCTTCTTATTGTTGGTGAGTGTAGCATTCCAAGTCTTGTTGCAAGAGGAGATTTCTCGATGTGTCGCGTCAAGCGCTTTCTTTTTGGCTTCCAGCACGTCATGGGAGCTTTTGAACTCTTGCCCCAGACGTTCGCGCTTTTTCTTTTCCTCGGTCAACTCAGCCCCTAACCTGTTTAACAGCTCGATCTGTTGTTGGAAAGCATATACGGCCTTGTTTTTCTCACTGCGTACTTGAGCTAGCTCTTGCTCTAACCCTTCGTTGATCTTCATCAAGGCTTCTTTTTCTCTCACAATTTGCTCATAGACTTCCCTAGAAACAGTAGTTGGCTCCGCTACCGGAATAGGAACAAGGATTGGTACATCTGGAAATGGCATTAATAACTGACTTGCTCTTTCCTGGATCCAAACCCTGTAAGGTGCATAGGCCTGGCAATCGTTCTTACCTAACAGTGGTTTCCCCTTGCGGTTAATACGTGTCCAGGCGTGTTGCAACTCAGCTAGCAATTCTCCCTTCAAATCACCTGTGAAGTACAGAGATTCCTGTACTTCTTCCTCCTGAGGTGGATTCTTCAGTGCATATCCGAACTGGCGAATGAATAGAGAAGGGTTGTAATTGATACACCCTTTTCTTCCTATCAACGGCACATTAGGGTACCCAGAACAACTGAAGATGAGCTCAGATCCCAACAGGTCTCGATCAAACCACTCCATATCTTCCAACGATAGCCTCATCAGGCGCTCTGGCCAACCAGCTGGGACTGTAGTCTCTGCAACAGATCTTCTCTTAGGAAGGTGACTCTCAAACCACCTACTCAACAAGGGTACACACAGATGAACATTCTTCCCTCTTCCCTTCTCATTCTTGTAATGCAGTGAGTGGTAGAGATCTCCGAGTAAGGTAGGTACAGGATTACCAGCGGCAAACAAGTAGAAAGCATCGAAGTCCACAAAATCCGGTATATTGGGGAACAATACTATGCCATAAATGCACAAGGCCAACACAGCATTGAAAGCAACCCAGCACCCGCTCTTGGCATACTCTTGGGCTTTACCAACTAAGAATTGGAGTGAGAAGCCTGGAACTCCACGGGAAACAGTAGTCACAAGTTCAGAAGCATCAATATGCAAGGCTTTTGCCAAATCCTCCGGCTTGGGCTTGGCGTCATAATGAATGAATGGAACCTGGTTCTGCACGGGCAGCTCAACATACTCAGCGTATTCCTCCAGGGTTGGTCCCATAATAAAGTCAGAGAACGTAAAGCACCTCAAAGCAGGGTCGTAGAATTGCATCAAAGCATACAGCCCATCTAACTCTACCTCTGTAGGTTTGCACACCAATCTCAGTAGTCTACCATAGCTCATCCGGAAGCTCCTACGAACACCCTCATCAGCAAGAGAGATCAACCCAAGTAGAGGAACAATATCAGGCGTAGGCAATTTGTAAGCAACCGTTCTCCTTAAGCTAGTCATGATCAAACACTCAGAAGTCTGGGTACTAGAACTAGGGAAATGCAAATGCGCCTGCAGCATAGACACACGTTAGTAAGATGCAAATGGTAATGGATATGCAGTAATGCAATGCAAGCAACATGCAACAGGGACCGAAGCTGTAGCTGAATAGCCTGAACCCAATCAAGAAAGGTCTCAGATAGACCATCCAGAAGTCCTCAAGCCCTGGTCTCAGATATACCTCAAACAAAGCTCCAATATTGGTCTCTGATAGACCCCATAATCATAACCTGAATGGTCTCTGGCAGACCTCAGATCATATCCCCCACTGGTCTCTGACAAACCTCAGAACACATCTCCAAATAGTCTCTGACAGACCTCGGAACACACCAACTGGTCTCTGACAGACCTTAGAACCCTCCATAAATATCCAAGATCCTGATCAACAAACCGGTGGTCTGAAGGTCTAGTTACCTGCATAACCCTGAATCCCCTCACAGGTGGGTGGCCTTATAACTGGCACAAGGTACGGCATCCTATGCGGTCGTCGGCGTCACAGACTTTCAGGGTTGATGATACGATTCCCAGAAGGAGTGGCATCATCAATTCCTGAAGAGGCCTCACTTAGCCAACTTCCAAATGATCGGTCCCCAGAGTCGACAATCCAACTAACCAGCAACCCACGCCAACCAAAGGAAGGGGCAGGAGGCCAACCAGAGGAACCTCGTCTGAGTGTAGATTTCATGGGACACCGAAGCAAGCAAAGCAAGCGGGCGCCCACTAATTTCTACTCTAATTCTAGGTGCACTCAAGCCCAGGTCCGGCTTATCTCTCAATATCAGAACACCCGTCACACCCCAGATACAGCAACAATAATCAATATATAAAGCTGAAAATACAAGGTTAGAAATATAAAATAACTCCATACAAAATCCTCGACGGGAAAACAAGCGTTAGGATTGACTCTCTCAAGGGACGTTGGATCCCAAATGCATAAGAACCATCGCAGTCCTTAGCAGCCAGGGGACGTTGGATCCCCAGCAGAGTTGCCAGCTGTTGCTACTGCGAAAATCGGCGCCGGCTGAACAGAAGAGTCGCCACCGTGCGTTATTTATCCCACGGGAGGGAAAGGAAACGCTCAGAGTAAACCTCGCACAACACGGGAAAGGTATGGTCGTCGCAACCAAAACCTGGATTCGGGAGTCGGTTACGCAAGGGGAAGGTATTAGCACCCCTCACGTCCGTCGTACTCGACGGGATCCACGCTTGTTTTCGGGTATGGATTGTTATTCTATCTAAACTATAGGTCAAGGGTTAAAAAGAAAATAAAATGAAAATAAAAATGACTCGGCAAAGTATCGCACTTTATGCCTACGTATTCCCGCCTGGAACGAGAAATCAGAGTCAACGTAGTTCGCCTACCTACGGGAAAGGAGGGGAAGGTTGCTCGCTAGGATATCGCATCCTATGCCTACGTACTTCCACACTGCATGGAAGATCAGAGCAAACGTAGTTCGGGCTACGGAAGACACAGGTTTGTCTGATTGGTTTTTTTTATTACTTATGAAAGGGTTTTTCTTGATCAACAGTCCCAGCGGACAAAAATGACGCTTTGATGAGTTCACATTCTTTTACGGAAGAAGTGTCTTTTATTGTGTTTGAAATCTTTATGGTGTTTTTCTGTTTGTTTTGAGAAAGAAGAGACAGAACTCTAACCTACGGTTGCGAAGGGAAACAAACTAACCTAATGTTATCATGCATGGGTTAAGACCTAGTGTCTATCATGCTCCTCTCTTGCACAGAGAGAAACAGAGATCCTACGGGATGGGCAGAAACAGAAACAATAACAGATATAATAAAGCAGTAAAATGCATGGATGCAACAGTACAAGCGAGGCAAGGGAGTCCCACTCAACCTCGAACCTAGAAAACAATAGGCAAAAGTGAACAGACTTCACTTTCAACCCAGCAGGGTAAACAGCAAACAATACAGTCCAGAAAACCAATCAATACATCAGAAATGAAATACAGCAATAAAACAAACAGCTTCAGCAGCTCTGAATCAACATCTGGCTTCAAGTAATCTCCCATCAGCTACAGGCTTCAACAAGCATCAATCTCCATCTTCATGGCCTTCAGGCAAAGGGCTTTGATCATCAGTCTTTCATCTGCCATGGCTTTTCTTCAAGTCCAAACTTCCAGGATGAGGGATCAATCACAAGAGTGAATTGGGTGTTAAGCAATCAGTTGACTACCAAGGGTGGTGAACAGACTGCTTCTAACACAAAAGACATTTTCTCTCAAGAGTTCTATCTCTTAGACACTATCACCAAGCCTTCCAAAGGAAGGGGGTGAGTGTCTTAGAGAGACTCTGAATCACAGAGAAGAATGGATACAGACAAGGCAATCCATGTTTGAGAAACAAGCTTTCTAATCTAGAGCTCTGCCTAGCTCCTAAACCCTAGTCTCCTCAGCAGCTGCTAGCAAGAACCTCCTCTTCAACTCTGGAAGTTGATCTTCAATTTCTGGATCTTCAATGGCTTTCATCTCCTCAAGTCTTCAGCTCTCCCAAGTCCCCAGACAATCCCAATACCCACACAAACAAGCAATAAACCCCAGAGGGCATACCACACCAGTCAATCAGATATATACAGTACAGTAATAGCAGTAGGGGAATCCTGACTTTTCTAAGAGGATCTAATAACTACCCATAGCCCCTATAGTCCCATAGCTAAACTATTCAAACCCTAAGTCCTAAGAGAAATGAATTGATTCTCCTAAGTAATCACCTAAAACCCTAGTTTGTTCATGTTGTTCACACCTAAACTAAACACCTAAAATTAATTTCTAAAAATGGGAACTAAATTGAATCTACAATTTTAATGTCTAAACTAAACAACCTAAAAAGAATGGACAAAAAATATTAAAGCATCTAATAGAACAAAAATTAACAAAATCATGCATGAAATGAAACTATTTAAAATGCTATTTATTTAGAAAATATGGGGAAAATATCAAATAAAAAATAAAATGCAATTTTTATTTTTTATTATTTTCTAGACTCTTTTAAATAAAATGATGCAAAAAGAATGAATTAAAAATATGCAATTTCTAATTTGTTATGAATTTTCAAAAATGAAATGTTGAAGTTCAAGTATACTACTTAAAAACCCTAATTAAACTATCCTAAGTTCAATTATCTAAACTAATCAAATTTTATTCTAAAAAATCTAGTAATAAATTCTGGGAATACTACAATTCAATATTAATCACCACAAAAAAGAATGGGCAAAAAATCTATTTCTAAGTGCAAGAACAAAAATCTACAAGATCATGTATGAAATAAAACCTTCAAAATATGCATTTATTTGTAAAATATGTGGAAAATGCGAAAAAAATATAAAATGCAATTTTTATATTTTTTTAATTTTCTAGACATGTTAAGGAAAATATTAAAAAAAGAATGAGTAAAAAATATGCATTTTCCATTTAGTTATGAATTTTTGAAGATGAATGAAATCTGGGCCGCTGGATTGAGGGACAAAGTCAAATATCCCAACATGAATCAATGGTAGAGATTATCTCTTCTACCTTGGACACTTAGGGTTTCTAAAAAAAAGAACTCATGCAAGCAACTTCCACCCTCTCTAACTCTCTCATTTCTCCACCATTTTTCACGATCCAAAGATGAAAACTCATCTACTCTTCTCCCTCTACACAGCCATGGTACTAGAATTCTCTAACTCTCCCTCAAGAAAGAAATACGAAGGCTACAAGGGGTGGTCACCATTTTCGCACCTTAGTTTGCATGGTAATCAAATGGTCTCATATTAACCTATCATGTACTACATCTTATGGGGATTATCCTAAGCCTAATACCTAAGATTATAGTACACTAAATCGTGAGTTCTTGATCATTAAAGAATTGACACCATGGAAGCAAACCTCACAAACAGCCCTTAAACTCATCATACAACATCCCTAATTGGTCTCTATTAGATTTCTCCTAACAACATGCTTGAACTATGGATAAATAGAGAGTTTCATGAGAAAATGCATACCTTGCAAGTGATGATGGTGATGATGGTTCTCCTCCAATTCAGACCTTGCCAATTGCTTTGTATGGTCTTTGATGAATGTTGAAGCCTCTGGTTGCAGTAGTTCTTGTTCTATCTTCTTGAATCAACCTATTCAACTCTTCATGCAAGTTGGAGTGAAGTTGGAGATCTCATAATCCAGCCACGAATTCTTGAGCCTTTCCTTTGCCAAATGCTCAATGTTGATTATAGATGATGATGATGATCAGAATTGTAGTGATTGATGGTGTTTTAATGGAGTTTGGAATGAAAATGCAATTTTGGAGTGAAGGAATCAAAGTGTAGCATGCAAGCTTTTAGAATCACCAACCAATGCATGGAGTCACTCTAGGGCTTATATAGATGAGAATAGAAATGTGTGGAAGTTTGTAGAACCTTCCATGAAGTTTCTAGAATGTATCACGTAATGAGATTTTGAATTTGTCATCTTGAGTGAATCTCATGCCATCTCATGATAAACCATGCAATCTTACTTAAATTCTCCTCATATGGTATTATGACATGAAAATAAGGTCTTACAAACCTTTATGTAGCATTTTCTCATCTTTCCTTTTGATGCCTTAAAGTGCAAATAACAAATTTACAAAGAAACTCCAATTTTTAAGCCTAAACTCAAAAATGTGGCTAAACCATTGTTCTCAAAATGATGTTTCCAATCAAAATCATCTATCATATGCCCCATTTTGGATTTGTAGATCTCTCAAACCAAAATTCAATTCCAACTTTTTCAACTTATAAGCCATTTACAAGCCATTTTGACCATTTTAAAATATCCATGCTCCATGCATTTTCAAACTCTCACAACATCTTATCTAGCCTTAAAATCCCATTTTGAGCAACTTTGATGTTGGGAAGTTTTCCATTTGAAGCTTCCTTGTATGAGTTTTAAGCATATGCTATGAATGACCTGTAATCACCAAATTACCAAAATACCCCTGTCTTGCACAAGCCATAAGTAGAGTTCCCTAAATCATATGAAGGCATACCATACCTTTTTGGAAAGGGGAGACAATGAGGAACACCTCTCTTGCTTGTTCAAAGTCCATTTGAATTATCCTTGAGGGCCAAAAGTTTGTCAGAAGACAGTCAACTTGCACAGACAAATTTCAGTGCCATCTGGTGACCCCTAACTTGCAAGAGCTATAACTTGAGTTCTAGAAATCTCCTTGATGTCTTCCACCACTAAAATTAAAGGTCTTGAGATCCTCTACAAGTTTCATGTTGGCCAAGGATCCATTTGAAGCTTGCATTTTGACTTATTTTGCTTGGAAATTTGACCTAAACCAGGGAATTTTACCTAGAAACCCTAATTTAGAACCTCCTCTTCTCCTTGATTTCTCTTGATTTATTCTTAGCATAACAACATATCTTTATTCTCCATGTCAAATTATGAACCCCACATCTCTCCAATAGCCCTTAATGCCTTTCAATCAGTCAATTGACCTAGAGTTGACCCAGGGTTGACCCAGATGAAACCCTAGTTGACTGTCTTCAACTGCAATACTTGTGATCACACCAATGACTTGTCTCCTTCTCCAAATGACTTTCTAAGTCCTCCAAGATGTCTAGATACTCCCCGTGCCTTCAATTCACAGCTCATACTTTCCTTGATGATCCCCAGATACCCTCAGCCAGGAGATAGATTAACTGCTTGACCCATTGACTTGATAGCTTTCAAATTCTTTTCTGATGACTTGAATGAGATTGAATCAGGATAATAACCTCTTGATAGGCCTCTAGAGATGAGAATAATGATTGGTCCCCCTGTTGTATGACTTACTATGCTTATGCTATGCCGATGAGTAACCTATGTACATGACTCTATATGCAAATGCTAATGACATTGAAACATAAACCAAGTGAATAAGGTTGGGCAAATTTTAGGGTGCAACAATAGTAAGCTGGCAAAAACTCCCATGCATCCAACTAGTTCACTAGGCAAGGAAGAGGTAAGTAAGAAAGTAGATCAGAAACTCTACATAGGTATGATAGGATCTCTTCTTTACTTAACTGCTTCTAGACCTGACATATTGTTCAGTGTATGTCTGTGTGCTAGATTCCAATCAAATCCTAGAGAATCACACTTGACAGCTGTCAAGAGGAATCTAAGGTATCTGAAAGGTACTTCTAATATGGGTTTGTGTTACAGAAAATCTGATGATTTCAAATTAGTTGGATTCTGTGATGCTGACTACGCTGGAGACAGAGTGGAAAGAAAAAGTACTTCTAGAAGTTGTCAATTTCTAGGAAGAAATTTAATCTCTTGGTACAGCAAGAAGCAACCCACAATTGCACTATCAACTACAAAGGCAGAATATATAGCTGCTGCTGGATGTAGCACGCAGATGCTCTGGATGAAAAGTCAGCTAGAAGACTATCAGATATTTGAAAGTAACATCTCTATATTCTATGATAATACTTCTGCTATATGTTTGTCTAAAAACCCCATTTTACACTCTAAGGCAAAACATATAGAAATTAAGCATCATTTCATCAGAGACTATGTTCAGAAGGGAATTATAAATTTATCCTTTGTTGATACAGATCATCAATGGGCATATATTTTCACAAAACCCCTTGTTGAAGATAGATTCAAATTTATTCTGAAAAATATTGGTATGGATTTGTGTCCAGAATAATATTTGTCAGAAGCAAATTTTACAGATGCAAAAATGCTTAATGCTCTGAAGTATTTCATCTGATCATTTATTCATTTCCTTAAATTACTTTATTTGTGAAATTTTGAACTAACAATACTCAGAGGATCTGAACATTGGTTAACGTTTCATTTCTCAAGAGAATTCAAAAGCACATGCAAGCAAACACGTGTCACTCTGAATCTGTTAAGGTGGCGTGTACACTACTGAAGAGACGTTTGAGGTGAAGTTTGAATAGTGAAAATCTTGATTTTCCCCCCAATTTGTCAGAATCAATAAATGCTTGAAATGATTTTTATTCTTTTTCATTAAATGCTATGTGTGAATGTGACATTATCTGACTGTTTGTATGCCTAAGTGTTTACTATAAATATCTCATTTCTCACCACTTTCACACTTTTCACATCTCAAACGTTTATGCATTTCTGTCTTCTTTTCTCTCTTCACAAAAACCCTAAACGTTTGACAAACTCATCTTCAATGGCAACTTCATCATCCACTGCTGCACAATTTCAATCAACCATGGTTGCAGTTACTTCTGCAAATATGGGTGTGACTCCATATATGACTCCAAAAAGAACGTTGTTAACACCTGTTGACAAACTGGAGGTTCTCTGTGAATCAATGGCGGAATTTGATTCACTGGCTGAAAATGGATTTGAGTTTCGTTCCATTATTGACGCTCAAGGATGGGTAAAATATTTTGACAGACTGTTTGGACCAGTTTACCCCCATCTGGTGAAAGAATTTTGGATCCATGCTGATGTATACCCAAAGTTTATCTTATCTTCTGTTCTAGGTAAAGAGATAATCATCACAAAAGATCTGATCAGGAAACTCATTGGATATGAGGAAACTGATGGAGTATCTCATCTGCCAGCTGGGCGTGTGGATATGGAAGAAGTGTATGAGGAAGTTATGACTGCTGGACAGGCCTCTAATAAGTTCAAAGATCTGAAGCCTGACTACAAGATCTGGGCAAAGATTTTCATGGGATGCATTCATCACAGAAAATCTACAAACTCTCCAGATTACGTAAACAATGAACAACTCTACTTTATGTATTGCTTAAGTCAGAGCACCAAGGTAGATCTTCCCTACATTCTGTTCATGCATTTATGGAATCATATAAATGCCTCCAGAGAATCTGTGAAAGAAAAAGGTCAGAAGATCAGAACATGGATTCCTTTTGGAAGGTTAATTTCAGATCTTCTAACAGAAAATGGACTGGTGACTGCTCTATATACTGCTGGGGTCACAGATGAGCTTGAATTCATTATTGGCAAACCTCTGAATGCAAAGAGTATTCAGAGACTTAAAATTGTAGAAGAACTTACATCTGCACCAAAGAAGCTGAATATCACTGAACTCAGTCAGAAGAGAATCCCAGTAGAAGACTACCCTCTGTTCTTTGCTGAAGAACCAAGAGAAATAATTGTGAGTTATATAGATGCTTGCAAGGCAGATGGAACGCCCATTCCTGCAGATATTCTGAAAAGAGCAAGGGAACCATTGCCTGATGGAGGAGAAGAAATCACAAGAAAAAGAAGTCAGTCAGAAGCAGAAGTTGTGCCTGTTCAGAAGAAGCCCAAAGTTGCTGACAAGCCTCAGAAGCTGATCAAGAGGAAAGCATCTGAAGACACTCCTTCTGTTCCTGCAAAGCGCATTAAGATTAAAGGTAATAAATCTTCTGTATCTTCTGTAAATAATACTATTGTAAATGATTCAACACTTAAGTCTATTCCAAAACCACCTTCTATACAAAAACAATCTGTTCCTGCTCCACCTCACATATCTGTTCCATCCCCACAAAAATCATCCAAACTTGTTTCCATCTCGAATGTAAAACCCTCTACTACACAATCATCTGTACCAAAACCAACAACATCAAAACCAAATCTGACTCCACAACCAGAAAAATCAGAAAAACAATCTGTACCACAACAACAAAAATCAGAAAAACCTAGAGCACAATCTGAACAACAACAACATCCACCAGAAAAACAATCTGACAATCCACAACAAAAAAAATCTGAACAACAACCATAACAACAACCACAGAAACAATATGAAAAACACCAACAACCAGAAAAACCATCCAACCAATCTGCACAACAACAACAACAACCAGAGAAACAACCACAACCAAAAAAACCACCATCACACACATCTGATCCTACAAAAGTTACATCTGAACCACCTTCATCTGAACCCCCATCCAAACCTTCTGAGAATCCATCATAATCAATCAACCCATCTGGAACCCATATCCCTGAGACAGAGGTTCTAAACATCACACTTCTTAAAACTGTTTTTGAAGTGTCCTCAACATCTTACACTCCAACCACATCCTCTAACTCATCAGAATCTGATATCCACCCAGATTTTCTGGTATCTCCATCTCACAAAGATTCTGAAGTAAACCAACCAGAACCACCTGTTTCTTTTGGAACTCTTATTCCCAATCCTACTACAACACCTAACCCAACTTCTGAAATCCTCATTCCAAATCCTATCCCAACATCTACACCAAGAATTTCTGTAACCTCTGCCTCATGTAAACTATTCTCATCTTATCTTCACAAACTTCCATATGGTTTGAAACTCAAAGATTTCTATGACAAATTTGAACCATCTGACCCTATCACTCTTTTCAAACCCAAACTCACCATCATTCTACCCTCTGTGCTTCAAACTTATATTAAATCAATGTCAGCAGTAGGTTCATTAGATACAAAACCATACTTTGCTAAATCTGCAAAAGTTGTTACTTCTGCTAAACCTGCTACATCTGATTTATCTGCTAAATCTAATAAAACTGCTAAATCAGCCTTCAAACCTTACTCAGATAAACCATTTGATGTTGTTTCCCATGCCTCAACTGCCAAACCATGTCTGCTGAATGCTCTAAAAAGATCAAAACCTGACAAATCCTCTGAAATTCCATTCATACCCTACTACCCTCCTCCTCTGATCTCCATCCATAAACCATCTTTTTACCTACTCCCCAACCCAGGCCAATAACCTTGGAAACTCTGTTACACCCTAGACCTAGACCCAATGTTGATCATTTATTTACAAGTTTTTTACAAGAAATACAGATGTATTTAGGTTTTGTACAGAAGAAATGTTCATCAATAATGGATGCAAAGGAATCCGATATAATTTGGAATGGCTTCATCAACAGATTCAATATTGTAGCATCCAATCTGAAGAATGTATGTTCTGGTGATGCGAAGCTCAGATTTGTTGAAACAGCTAGAAGTCTGTTCTGGACTATTAAGAGATCTGGACCACTGCTTCTTACAGATGCTCCTTCGTCGTCAGAAGAAAATCCTGAATCTGCATCTGAAGATAACCCTATGGCTATGACTCTAATAGAACAACCTTCTGGCTCTACTGCTCCTAACTCAAACACTCCTATGGAAATTGACTCTGTTCAAGCTTCATAAACTGTTCCACCTTCTTCATCTAAGATCAAGAAAGAGAATCCAGATCTTGAAGATAAGATTGCAGTTCTGGAAGCTGGTCAATCAGAAATCAAGTCATGGATGGCTAAACAAGACCAGAAATCTGAAGACATGGCTCAGTGGATGTCCAAACAGGATCAGAAGAATGAAACCATGGCTAAGTGGATGTCAAAACAAGAAAAATCTTCCTCTGAAATCACGGATCTGTTGAAGATGCTTTTGTCAAAACACTCTTAGTTTATTCATTTTTTTCTTCTTCTGATGATTGCATCAAATGTTTGCATATGTATCTGATTATCTTTTGATGAACGTATTTTTGCTCTGAACTGAATGAATGAATGTTTCAAAGTTTTCTCCACATGATTTTATCTCATTTATTGTTTTCTTTTCTTTGTCTTTTAAAACTTATTACTTTTTGCTTATGACAAAAAAGGGGGAGAAAATAGATCTGAACTATTTAATTAAACTTCACCAGAATGAAACTTCAGACATATCAATTCTATCTAACTTAAAATCGGAGTATTTCAGAATATTTGATAAGTATACTCTGTAAAAGAAACTCTGAGACTCTCAGATCATTTGAAAAATTATCAGACATTGACTCTGAAATATACAAGACACTCTAACTCTCAAATGTTAAAGAACAATCAAGCTCTAACTCTGAAAAATACTCAAGACAAAAAGGGAAGTTTCTATTCCTTATTTATATTTAATTCAGGGGGAGATTCATCATCTCAGGGGGAGTTATAATTATTCTATTTTCAATTAAACAAAATTTCTGATGTTTTTGTCATCATAAAAAAGGGGGAGATTGTTAGAACACAAATTGGTTCTTAATAATATCTCTATGTTTTGATGATAACTATTATGAAATTTTGTAATTAAGAATTATATACTCTAAAATTTGCTTAAGAATGTTTGCTGCAGATATTAAATTAAATATCACTCCAGAAGCAAATCAGATCTGAACATAAGAAATATGCAAAGCTCTGAAGCGTCAGATGCACTCATTAGAAGATTCTGAATGCTGCCATCAGAAGATCCTGAGCGTAGCCTCCAGAAGGATCTGAAGCAGAAGCTCCAGAAGAATCTGAAGCAAGTCAGAAGCATCTGAACCAAAGAATAATTTTGTATGAAGAGTTTTTCAAGCATAGTTACTATAGAAGATTCTGAGAGTACTAAAGCTGTCAGTACTGAGGATCTGACTCAAATATGCTCTGAACTTATACACGCTAAAAGCACACCTGCTGCAAAGACTCTGATTCAGAAAAAATCTAATCAACATCAGAAGGCTATGATCAAATTAGACTCTGATGATTCTTGCTGAAAATTAATGAAGAAGAATTCAAAGATTATGTCCGTTGGAATATCCAAACGACTCTTTCCTTATTTATGCTAGACACAAGAACACAGAAAAAAAGGATTTCTCTGTGCTTTCTTCTTCTAGGAAAGGTCACTTGATGTGAAGACAAAAAGGCTCAGACCTTTTGGTACACTCTTCTCAACGTGAAATACTCTTGGATCAACGTGCCTATAAAAGCAAGTCTCCAACCATCTTCTTTAGTGGACGTTTTACCTGAAAAGAATTAAATATCCAAAGCTCTCATACAATTCACATTCTTTCTAGAATTAATTTCTTAGTTCTTAATATTAAGTGAAAAAAATCACAGTTGTGATAAAGCTTTATTAGAAGCAATTTAAACACTTGTATTTGTAATTACATTTGATTGTAAGAAACCTTAAGAAGATCCAGTTAGGATCAGTAGTTCTTGAGAAGACTTTGAACAGTTGTTCTTAGTGCTTACTATTGTAATCAGTTGATTAAATAGTGGATTAATTCCTTGATTGAGAAAGGCAAATCACTCTAGGAAGGGTGGACTGGAGTAGTTGAGTTCAACGAACCAGGATAAAAATACTTGAGTTTTTATTTCCATAATTTATCTTCATACTTATTCAACCCCCCTTCTAAGTATTTTCTCACCTTCATCCTCTACATTCTCACATCTCTTCAAACATCATCATCACCTGAACCTAGAAACTCGGAGATGGCAGTTAATGGAAAGATGAAGTTATGGTGATGGGAGGATCTTCGGAGGCGAGTTCAGATGAAGTTGCATGTTGGTGATTAGCGCGAGGACGGAGATGGATTGTATTCTCCTTAGTTCGATTGCGAATGAAGATGGACCTGAAGAAGTTGTCAGAGATCGAGGCCTGCATGTTGGAGATCTGCGAGGTTTGACGGATGGAGATCTGGACTGTTGAAGATCTGTCTGCATGCGTATGAAGCTGGCAAAGAACGAACGAGAGTTTGTTCATGGTGGTGGTGCATAGATCGTAGATCTGGATTTTTGATGGATCTTGAGGTGATTTTGGTGGTGTTGTTGGAAGTCTCTGGAAAATGGATGGATGTTGATGAAGTTCTTGAAGAATCTTGATACGAGAGTGATGAATGTAGATCCAGAGTTGTTCGCAAGTTTGAAGATTTTGAGTGGAAAATCGCTTAAAGATGATGAAAGTTGGATGAAGATTGACATGAAGGTGATGAAGGTTCATGAGATTTTCTGGAAAAAGCTTTGGAGTAGTGGATGAACGTTTGAAGATTTGGATGAATTTTTGATGAAGATTGTTGATGGTTTTCATGAAGATTCTGGAAAAAGTTTAAGAACGTGATGAACACGGTGAAGGAATCAAGAAGCTGATGAACACGTTTGGGGATTTCCGGGAAACGGATGAACCGATCATGAACGGATGAAGATCTTCTGGAAACGAGTATGAAAGTGATGAATATGTGAAGGGATATGGGAAAACGATGATGAACAAGTTTCAGTTTCAGGTGATGGCAATGCGTTTTCTGGCAAGTTTTCGGTGATGGTTACAGTAGTGGGTGGCGGCGCATGATTTCGCCGACGAGGGCGTTTAGGGTTTGCATGTGGGTGAGGTGAGGTGGCAGATAGTGGGTGATGTGTCAGCCTTAGTGGGATAGGTGTCATCATTAGGGAGAGAGAGAAAGTGACACTCTTATATAGCGACAAGTGTTACGAAAATGAACCTGGGCCTGAAGTGTGAACACTTGGCCAGCGAATTGGACTAAAACTGGACTCAATTAACTTCAATTAATGACCAATTAACTGACTAAAATGATGATTAATGAACCAAATTAACTGATTAATAAATTGTTAAACAAAAATTGATTAATGCTGAAGATTAACGCTGATTAAAGTTGTAAACGAAAAATGACTAAAACCTGACTAATATTAAAAAGCTGGCTAATTAACCTATTAAACCTAATCAAAGCTAATTAATACTAAACAATTAAATCTAAAAAAATCTAATAAAATTTAAAAGACTTAATAAAACTAATATAACATCTAAAAAATAGAAAAGCTATATAAAAATCTATTTAAAACTCTAATAATCCTAAAAAAAAAACAATTAACCATTTAAACTCTATATAATATTTCTAGAAAACAAAAATCGCAAAATAGGAAATTAAATCCAAAATCTATTAAAATCTATTAAAGAAAAACTATAGTATTTCAAAATAGAAATTTAATCTAAAATCTAAATTCTAGGCTAAAAATTAAGAAATAAAATCTAGAAAGTAGTAATAATTCCAATGCAAAGCAATTAAATCAGTTAACAAAAATGCGAGAATATAATGAAATAACCGATAAAACACGGATACCGAAATATCCCCAAAATAACAGTACAGACTGAAAACACCGGGAAGAGCACCACTTCCGAAATAAACCTCCATATTCGAACTGGTTTGAATCGCTTGGAACCCGAGCAAAATGGTTGTCATCCCGATAAAATCAATCCAGTTGAAAAAATGCACAGTATGCGATATGCAGATGCAAATGCTAATGAAACGAAACATAAGCCAAATTGCTAGAAACGGTTGGGCAAATTTTGGGGTGCAACACATACTGACAGCAGTTATGGGTATAACATCATCATCCTCCCTCTAATCTTTGCATATCAAAAATCTGAACAAAATGGTGCATGTTTTAGAAGATAAAGCACAAAGATGCAAACAATGGACAAAATGAATTGAATTAAAAGTCGCAATGCTCATTTCATTAATATAAAAGTACCAATATAATTTGAAGGCAAACAACTAATACAAAAATAAGAAAAATACAAACAACGAGAAACAAAAGGCCTAGTGACTAAATTAGTACAAAGATGAGCCGTCCTATCTAAAACATTGGTGTTTAGGAAAATAATCCGTTGGGGTCAGACCGAAGCTTCACTTTTGATGCACTGGCAAAGGATTGCTTCGACATTCGGATGACTATCCTCAAAATCAAGTACTCCAGCTCTAACCAACTCATGCACTCTAGCTTTCAGTGCAAAATAATGCTCCAAGTTGTGGCCTGGGGCACCCTCATGAAAAACACAATGGAGATCAGCCCTAAATCCAGCTGGAGGAGGATTAGGAGGAGGTGGTAAAGCCCTTGTAGTGATCAGCCCTTGTCGAACCAGTTCAGGATATAGTGTTGTGTAAGTCATGGGAATAAGATCAAATTGATTCCTATTCCAATACTGGTTCTGTCTAACAGCTAGACGTTGAGGAGTCTGAGCTGGTTGTGGAGCAGCAACAGTAGCAACAACATGATGATCAACAGGTTGAGGTCCATGGCAAGGCCTTCTTGCTTCAATCATGATAGCATTGGTCTGATCCTCTTTCCTCTTCTGGAAATTCCCATAAGATTTCTTTGCACCATAAGAAGATTCGGCAACTTTGGATACCTTACCATTTTTCAAACCTTCTTCTAACCTTCAGCCAATAGTCACCAGATCTGTAAAGTTTGAAGAGACACTCCCAATCATCTTTTCCCAATAGAAAGAAGACAAAGTATCCATGAACATTCCTGTTAGCTCCTTCTCTGCTATAGGGGGTTCAACTTGGGAAGCTAAGTCTCTCCAACGCTGAGCGTACTCCTTGAACGATTGTCTTTCACCCTGAGACATACCTTGAAGTTGACAGTGATCAGAAGCCATGTCCAAATTGTATTTGTATTGCTTCATAAAAGCGTTGGCGAGATCCTGGAAGCAGTGGAGTTGTTATGCTCTAAGTTCATATACCATTTCAGAGAAGCACCACTCAAATTGTCCTGAAAGCAATGGATGAGCAGCTTCTGATTGTGGGTGTAAGTTTCCATCCTTCAGAAGTACATGACTAGATGGGCTCTTGGACATGAGTGACCTTTATTCTTCATAAACTCAGGAGTCTTGAATTTGGCAGGCAAAACAAGACCAGAAACTAAGCTCATATTGTCTGTATCTACGTTGAAGAAATCAGTACCCTCGACAGCTTGGAGTCTCTTATTTATGATCTGAAACTGTTCACGGACAACCTCAGGCTCAACAAAATCGTCATGGTCTTCCCCTTGAGCACCGACAACATTGTACTGATAGGGAGGGTTCTCAAAAGGAGCTTGGATAGTCTGGTTAACAGTGTGGACCACAGGTCTGGGCTCGACAAGGACGGGAGCTTGAAAAACTGGTCTGACAGTCTGACCAATCATAACAGTAGATGCAAGAGGTGGAGAGTAGTTAGGAGGTAAACCAAACTCTGGCAATTGAAGCATCTCAGTGAGCTTGGTCATGCCTGATTTCAACTCATCGATCTCTGTTTGGATTTCCACATTATATGTCTCTTGTTCTGACATCTTGCGACTATAGTTAGCTCTAGTCCGATATCCGTGTCGAGGAATCAGCTTGACGACTCAAAGGGACACTGAAAGATAAAGACAACTAGACATGAGCTACTGGACAAACAGATGATATGCAATGGATCATGCAAAGATGCAAATAGAATGCAATGTGATGCAAAACACACAAGCAAACAAGGGTCCTAGGTTAGAGGAACATGAGCGGAACCAAGGGCTACCCATCCCAAAAGTTAGGTACTATAGGGTTAATTGTACCTGCAGAACAAGGTTCTAAAGAGGTTCCCAAAGTCATCAGTCCATCTTTTGAATATTATCAATTTCCTGACTGACTCGGTGGTTAATAATATTCTCAAGAGAACCTCTTTTGAGTGTAGTATCGCGTAGCAACCATTTCAGGAATACTCCTTCATAGTCCTTGCACTACGTCCTAGATAACGGCAAAGTGGGGTTAAAGGTAACTACGGTCCTCAGTATCACAGGCTCCAATCGAAAATAGTGAATGTTTTCACGAGTACTCGATCAACAGTACCATTTTCAAGAGGGCCTCAACTTAGCGGTGATTCTCAAGTCAGCTTGGTCGGGACTCACTCCCTATAAGCCTCGTCGAATATATCACCTTCCTATAAAAATTGCACTCAAGTTCGGGTGTAAGAGTTATCTCACAACAAGGATACCCCAAGCAAGGTACAATAATATTATATACAAATAAATAATAAAGCAAAATAGCAAGCATAAACAAAATAGGGATAACCCTCAAAGATAAAGTAAGTAGTCCCTAGTGAAGTCACCATTTTCTGTTGCGATGAGAATAGGATATAAAATTATTGATTAACTTGAATTACAATCTTGATTTATAACCGGCCTTTGATTCCTCATAAGGAAAGGTTTTCCTGTTTGACCGTCGCGTCAATGCCTTTACCCTCACCCCATCCTAGTCTTAGGATCCGAGTCGCTGTACTCGTGCTTAGCATCCCTCCGTGGACACACCCTTCACCTTTTCCCAACCTTAAGACTTTGAGTCGCCGTACTCATGCTTAGGCGTTCCTCCGTGGACATCCACCCCTTTATCCTAGTCTTAGGATTAGGAGTCGCCACACTCCATGTAAGTTCCCGCCGTGGAATACTTACTTACCCTTTTCAACTCAACTACAACGTAGAATCGAAGTCGTCGCACTCCACGTAAGCGCTTCCATGTGAACGCTTACTTCCCCCTGGAACCTTGACCAAGTTCAAGAAGTTCCTCTTCCTCCCTCTTTGAGGGGAACTACGATTACTCTTATTCCATCCCCTACCTCGGATACGTAGGCACAAGATGCGAGTCTTGGCGAGTATACTTAGGACTAACCCCTTTAGGTCCTTCTCTTTACCCTTAACCCTTAGCATTAACCTTAAGCAGATAACCATTAGTAATAGCACATTTAAACAAGAGGTTCCTGTAGAGTACTACAAAATTTTAGGATGTTAATACCTTCCCTAAGCGAAACCAACCCCCGAACCTTAGATCTCTCCCCGCATTGTGTTTACGATGAAAAATAGGTTTTTCCTTTCTTTAGCCTTTCCTTCGGATAAATCAAAGACCAGTTGTGAACCAAGATTGTGATTCAAATTAATCAATAATTTGATATCCTATTCTCACCGCAACAACCCAAACACTCACATCACGCCTCAAAATCTCTTAAACCTCCCTTGTCTCCTTCGTCCATTTTCAACCTAGCACAAATCATAAAACATAAATCAAACCTTCAAATACTCGAATCACCTTCCAAACCACAACTCTTAAACAAAAACCATACGCAAAATCTTTTAAAATAAAGAAATAAACCTGAACGAAATTGCTCACAAAAAAGAATCAGAAAAGAGACGAAGAAGAAAAAGCAAACGAACAAATCCCACAAAACCAGAAACGAATCTGTGTAGGCGAAAGTTGAGAATCACAAGCGAACCTGAGTGAGAAATAGAGGAGGATGACTTGCGCGAAGAGAGGTCAGTTTAAAACCGTGATGGCGTGATTTACTTTGATAATGTGATGCTTGTTCATCTACTTTCATTTGTTAATCTCGTGACTATAGCATTTTTTCTTGACTCTGTTTCCTTTTAAAAGTAACAAATAAGATGATATGTGGTTGTAGCTACGTTCGTTTCCACCATAACCTTTGATGGGCTTTAGTGAATGGCCCATGTTCTTTTCATTGTGTTTCGTTTGGCTTTGGGTAAAGCCCATATAGTTTTCACAAATATACACCCTCCTTGTATTTATCAAGCGCCCCTATTTCCTTTTTTTTTTTTCAATTTTCTTTTAATTTTGTATTCTCTTTTTAAGGCTTACTTTAAACTTGAAAATTTTTTATCTTGACTTCTTTTAAATTCACTTGTTTTTTTATCTATTTTATTTTTAGCCTTTTCATTTCTTTTTCGATTTTCTTTCCATTTTCGATCGATGAAGTCTTTTCATTCACGAACGTTGGTTGATTGAGGTTGTTTAACCTTCATGATTTCAAATCTGTAGTGAATGATCACCAAGATCATTTTCTATACTTTGGGATCGTGATAAATTACCTTCGATTACTCAACGAAAGTTTGTGATTAAGACGAGATCACCCGCTTTTATTTTCGTGTGGCACGATTTCTTTAGAGAATGATTCGCGATATCATTTTTCTATCATGGTTTAGCATAAATTGTGGAGGAAAATCGCCACACATCACACGAGTCTGCAAGACATCACTCGATATAGGTTTCGATGATGATGAATTACAACCTTGGATGGATTGGCAATTATAAACTCCAAATCTACTAAACAAATGCAACGTATCACCTACCATATCCTTTTATATTTGTCTAAAAACTGTTATAATAAATATACTATGTGTAGATAAAATGTAGTCATGACAAGAGGCATGAAAAACCACAAAAAGATCAATTTTTGCAGGTTTGCAGGGCATGAGTCGACCATAGGGTCGGCGCATGCATCAGAGCATTTTCCACTGGTCAGCGCATGAAGGGATGAGTCGACCATAGGGTCGACGCATGAAGGGAATACTTTTCAACGGGTCAGCGCACACTGACTGTATGGTCGACGCATACTAATACATTTTGCAAATTTCCAAAAAACGCAGGCTATGCGTCGACGCACAGACCTGCTGCGGTCGACCGTTCGCGCGGAAATCCAGTTTTTAAGTGATTCCCTCTACTATTTGAAAAGTTGTTATGTCTTTGGTTGGTCTGGTACTATATATACAAGTTCAACCACTTATGTCATTTCAGCATTTGATAAAAACTGATTCACATGTTCAAGAATAAGAAAGAGTGAAATAGGTGTCCAAGATTCTTCATCTTCATCTTCAAACATCTCACAACACATCAATTACACACATCCATTTTTGAAGTGCATTGTGAATGATTAAAGGTGATAAGGTTCGAAGCTTAGATTGGGTAATCTAGTTCGGGTTGAAGCTTGTGACAGGTTCTTTCTTGAATAAAACTGTTAGGGTTTTATCCTCCGAGATTGGGTTGAATTTTGGGGGGTTTTTGGACGAGATTCTTCATCAAGGGTCAACTGAGCGAAGGTGATTGTGAAGAGGTGTTCTTCAGCAGTCTAGTAGCGGATTCAGGGATATTGAAGGGAAGATCTCGGGTTCGATTCGTTGCAGTTGAGATCAGCCGGAGCCGATGGTTTGAACAACGACGGGTTATTCAATAAGGTGGCTGGAATCAGAGGTCTATCAACAACGATCGGAGGACTTGATTCATCTTGAATCAAGGTGCAAGGAGTGAAAGCAACATTCAACGTCTTGAGATTTCTGTTGTATATTTGCTGTTCAAATCCTTGTATAAACTGTTACATTCAACAGGTGATATCTATTAAATATATCTCAATTCTAGTTTTAGAATTGAGGGCAAACGTACCCCAAAGCAAGGACGGCGGGGGAACTACCTCACCAAATACTTGTCTTCTCTATTTTTTAGCATTTACGTTTTAGCTTTAAAATAAGTTATTTTTGTATAAGCACTATTGTCAAACTGTGATATAAATTGAGTAAGAGGTTAAAACCTTGTTTTTGAATCCAAAGTACAATAAGACATTGTACTAGGCTAGTTGGAATCACTTACTCAACATAAATATCACTTGGAGTGTTTTGCACACCAAGTGTTTGACAAATTGCCTAAACCAAAATTATCTTACTTGTGTATCTAGTTTTGGTTTGCTCTTTAAATCATTGGAACTAGGAATCCTAACAAGTGAATTAGATCATTGATAAGTGTGATTAGTATTGTGATTCTCTATTCCATATTGTCATTAATCCAAAGGCTTACGCATATCCGGTTTTCCAATAACCGTTCGTTTTAGACTATATTTTCCTCGGCCGCTTCCGCACTTAAAACAAATTTTCAAAACCAATTTCAAATTGGTAGCGCCGACTCAAATTTTAATTGGGATCTATTCAATCCCCCCTTCTAGATCCGTGCCATAGTCTAACAAGTGGTATCTTGAGCTCTGGTTACTCAGTGCTTCAAATACAACGTTGATAGAAAATGGCTAACGAACCAAAAGGGGCGTACAATAGAGCTCCCGTTTTCAACGGTGAAAATTATAGTTATTGGAAAGACTGTATACGGGTGCACATAAACTCCATAGACAGAAAAATATGGAACGTTATCCTCAATGGTCCAATAGAAATTACTATGACCAATGCGGATAATGTAGTTGTGCCAAATCCCGAAGTACAATGGACTGATGACGATGAGAAAAAATACAATTATGATTGGAAATCCAAAAATATCTTAATCTCCTCATTAGGTGTAGATGAATACTATCGTGTATACCATTGTCCTACTGCTAAGGCCATGTGGGATTCACTACAAATCGCCCATGAGGGGACGAACGATGTTAAGTTGGCTAGAATCAACACATTAACACAAGAGTTTGATCTCTTTTTCATGGAGCAAGGGGAAACCATTGTTGACATGCAAAAGAGATTTACTCATCTCATCAATCGTTTACATTCATTAGGTAGGCCTGTTTCCAATGATGTTGCTACTAATAAGATCTTAAGATGTCTTAACAGGAAATGGCAGCCAAAAGTGACCGCCACCAAAGAAGCACGCGATCTTACCTTATTAGACTTGACAACATTGTTTGGCAAACTACAAGAGCATGAACAGGTACTCTTGAGCCTAGACCAACGCGAAAAGATGGAAAATAAAGACAAAACGAAGGTGAGTGAAAAGAAATCGATAGCTCTCAAGACTTCCTCCTCGAAGTCTCAAGCAAGAGAGCAAAGTGATTATTCCTCAAGCGACGAAGAAGAAGAGGACAAGAGCGAAGATATGGGGTTGTTCGTTAAGTGGTACAACCGTTACGTGAGAAAGAACGACATCCAACATTCTTAGAAGAACTTGGTAAACTTCCGGAAACAATCGAGGTACTCCAAAGATGATGACTCAAAAGGTAAAAAGACTAGAGGGACGTGCTACAAGTGTGAAAAGCCCGGTCACTACAAATCAGACTGTCCGATGAACAAAAAGGCAAAGGAAAAGGAATCATCAAAGTCATACAAGAAATCATCAAAGCCAAGGAGAGCGTACATAGCTTAGGAAAGCGACAACGACTCTTCCTCCTCTGATGAAAGCTCTAATGATGAAGAAGAGTCCGTGAATCTATGCCTCTCAGCTCATCAGAAAAATAAGAAAAAGCAGGTACGTCACTCTAAATATGATAAGTCCTCAAATATGTCGCATTCAGAATTACAAACCGCATTGAATGCTTTACACAATGAAGCAACTGAAGCCTTTAAGAAACTTGCCTCTAATAAAAGAATTTTTACGTACTTAGAGCACAAAGTTAAAGAGTCCGAAAAGAAACTAGAGGACCTTAAGGCTTCCATTGTGGAAGGTAATAAATCGGATTGTAAGGACAATAGAAATTCTTTCGACTTTGGATGTGATACTTGTCATATTTGGCAAGGTGAGGTTAGAAACCTTAAGGCCAAATTAAACAAGGCATTTGAGGCTAAAATTACATTTGCGATTGATAAAAAGGATTTTAGAAAAAGTATGATAAATCCATATCAAAAATATGCATATTTAATTAGGGATCAAGCAAGTAGAAGTGATTCTAAAGTCGATTTTGCATGCTTATATTGTTGCAAGAAAGGCCACTCCATTGGTAAATGCCGATTTAGAAGATTTCTAGTTCCTAAAGGCATCTATCAATGGTTGCCCAAACGCAACCATCTTATCGCTAACATATTAGGACCCAATATGCCATTGGGTACCTCCTTTTGCTAATTATGTTTTGATAGGTAAAGTGTTTCGAGACCACCGAGAGAAGATGGGTTCTCGACAGTGGATGCTCAAGACACATGTCTGGAGACATATCCTTATTCATAGACTTCGTGGCTAAGAAGAAAGGGTATGTAACTTATGGTGATAACAACCGCGGAGCAATACTAGGGAAAGGTAGTGTAGGTAATCCCTCTTCTACTACAATTTCTGACGTGTTGCTTGTCGAGGGCCTTAAACATAATCTGCTTAGCATTAGCCAATTATGCGACAAAGGATACAATGTATCTTTTTCAAAAGATTGTTGCAAAATTGTGCATGAAAATGATAAGAAGAATATGTTTAATGGTTTTAGAGTAAACAACGTATATATGCTTGACTTAAATGAAGTATCGTTAACAAGCGACAAATGCCTCATAACTATGAGTGAAGACTCATGGCTATGGAATAGGCGTTTAGCGCATGTTAATTTTGACTTACTCAATAAGGTAGTCTCAAAACACTTAGTCTTAGGACTTCCCAAAATAAAGTTCACCAAGGATCACCTTTGTGATGCTTGTCAAAAAGGGAAGCAAACGAGGATCTCATTTAAATCCAAAAAGATAGTTTCAACAATGAGACCTCTCGAACTTCTTCATATGGACTTGTTTGGGCCGTCTAGGATTAAAAGTCTAGGAGGAAACTATTACGGGTTCGTAATAGTGGACGACTTTTCTAGGTTTTGTTGGACCATCTTTTTAGTAAGTAAGAGTGATACATTTGCCGCTTTTGAAAGGTTTGCTAAGCTTTCTCAAAATAAGTTAAATACAAACATTGTATCAATTAGAAGCGACCATGGAGGTGAGTTTGAAAACCACTTATTTGAAGAATATTGCGGTAACCATGGTATAGATCATAACTTCTCCGCTCCACGCACCCCTCAACAAAACGGGGTTGTGGAGCGTAAAAACCAAATTTTAGAAGAATTGGGAAGAATAATGATTAACGAAAGTGGTTTACCTAAATATTTTTGGGCCGACGCCATTAGTACGGCGTGTTATGTTTTGAATAGGGTGCTTATTCGCCCCATTCTAAATAAAACACCGTATGAACTTCTAAAAGGGCGAAAGTCAAATGTTTGTCACTTGCATGTGTTCGGCTGCAAATGTTTTGTATTAAACAATGGAAAGGAAAACTTGGGCAAATTCGATTCCAAGGCCGATGGAGGTATCTTCCTCGGATACTCTCATTCGAGTAAAGCATATAGAACATATAATAAACGATTGCTTGCTGTAGAAGAGTCTGTGCATGTTACTTTTGATGAGTCCTATCCGAGAAATGTCGGAAAGGATAGTGTTGTTCATGGTGCAGGCACATCTACAGAAGACATACTCAAAGGTGGCGAGACAGGGATTGATCAACCTGACAAAGCCAAAGTTGAGGAGGATAAGGATGTACACCATGATGTAACCGAGGAAGTTCATCCGCCTTCAAACGATGATCTCCCTCAAGCTTGGAAGTCCTCCAAAGACCATCCAATTGAAAACATTCTCGGAGACATCACAAAGGGTGTAACAACTCGATCGAAGCTAAGTAATTTATGTTATCACTTCGCGTTCGTTTCACAAATGGAACCTAAAAACCCTAAGGAAGCCCTACTCGATGAACACTGGTTTTTGTCAATGCAGGAGGAACTGAATCAGTTCACTAGAAATGAGGTTTAGGACCTTGTCCCTCCTCCGCGAGGTCATCGAGTAATCGACACCCGATGGGTGTTTAGAAATAAATTGGACAAAAACAGAGTATTAACTTGCAACAAGGCGCGGTTAGTCGCGCAAGGGTATAACCAGGAGGAAGGCATCAACTATGAGGAAACTTATGCGCCGGTTGCCCGACTCGAGGCTATACGCCTTTTGCTTGCTTTCTCTTGTGCGAAGGATTTTAAGTTATTTCAAATGGACGTTAAGAGTGTGTTCCTTAACGGGTTCATAAATGAAGAAGTCTATGTTGCTCAACCTCCTGGTTTTAAGTCTCATGAGTATCCTGATCATGTCTACAAACTGAAAAGAGCTTTATACGGTCTCAAACAAGCTCCTAGAGCTTGGTATGAGAGACTAAGTAAATTTTTACTTGATCAAGGCTACTCAAGAGGAAAGGTTAACACTACTCTCTTCATTAAACGTCAAGGAAAACACTTAATTATTATACAAATTTATGTTGATGATATCATATTTGGATCCACTAACATGAGTCTCGTAAGAGAGTTTTCTGAGCTTATGAAGGGTGAATTTGAGATGAGTATGATGGGTGAACTCACATACTTTCTCGGTTTGCAAATCAAGCAACTGAAAGAAGGAACATTCGTGAGCCAAACAAAATATTGTTTGGAGCTTCTCAAGAGATTTGACATGGCAAATTCAAAAGCCATAGACACTCCTATGCCAACGTGTGTAAATATGAGTAAAGATGAAAGTGGTAAGGACGTTGAAGTAAAAAGGTATAGAGGTATGATTGGCTCTCTTCTCTATCTTACTGCTTCTCGTCCCGACATTATGTTTAGCGTGTGTATGTGCACAAGATACCAATCATGTCCTAAGGAATCCCACCTAAAATCTGTCAAACGTATACTTCGATATCTATCTGGTACTCCGAAGTATGGAATGTGGTATTCCAAAGGTAATGATTGTTCATTGGTAGGTTTCTTCGATTCCGATTTTGCCGGTTGCAAATCGGATAGAAAAAGCACTAGCGGTACATGTCACTTATTTTCAAATTCCTTGGTCAGTTGGCACAGCAAGAAACAAGTGTCTGTTGCTCTGTCAACCGCCAAAGCGGAATACGTAGCCGTCGGTAGTTGTTGTGCGCAAGTCCTATGGCTTAAGCAGCAACTATTGGACTTCAATTTACAACTAGAACGTGTCCCAATATTTTGTGACAATACTAGTGCTATAAACCTTACCAAAAATCCGATGCTACATTCGTGTACCAAATATATAGAAATTCGACACCATTTTCTGAGGGATCATGTAGAGAAAGGTGACGTTGTCTTTGAACACGTTGACACCAAAAATCAACTAGCAGACATTTTCACAAAGCCGCTAGCCACTGAACCTTTCTTTCATATCCGTCGAGAACTTGGTATTCTCGACATTTCTGATCGGGTTTAATGATTGGTAGTTTCGTATTACTCGGTTTACACCTATATTCTTGTACTTCTAACAAGTTTAGCTTTTGTTGCAAGCACAAATATGTTGTTATCAAGTGTTGTCGGTATATAGGTGATATTGTTCCTTTTCTCTTTCTCTCCCTCTCTCTAAACATTCATGACTTAAACTAAGTATATCGTTTGACTATCATGGTATTTATATATATACCACATTTGCTGCAAATACTATGTGTTTTGGATGTAAATTATATTGTGAAAGGGTAAATAGGCATCAAGTGTGGCATTCTACATGACATAAAACTGAAAAACTGAGTTTTTGATCACTATGAGTCGACCAAAACAGGGCAGCGGTCGACGCATGCTATAGACTTTCAAAATTATCAAAAATCACACAGTATGCGTCGACGCATGCAGGGGTTATGGTCGACGGCTCGCACAAAAACCCAGATTTTTTTTTCTCTTTTGAAAACCGTTCCATCTCTTCATTTCTCCATTAAATGTGCAGTCAAAAGCAACTATAATTTGAAAGTGCATTTTCTTGTAAGTTGCATCTAGACATCTATTGTGTCCCCTTGTCTCCTCCCTCTTACCAAAACCCTAAACCTCTCTCTATAAAAAGGAATAGTCCTCATCTTCTCCAAAATCATCCCCAACTACTCTCTCCAAAGGCATTATAGTTCGTCTCTACAAAATCCCCAAAAATCATCATCAATGGCTTCTCTTTTTCGCAAAAATACCGGAAAGAGATCAAGGGCCTCATCATCCGCTTCAGTCCCCGTTACCGCTGTTTCACTAGTTCCTCCACCTGCGGTTGAAAACTTCAAGAAGAATATCAGCAAAAGAGCAGTAGTTCCACAACATTATTTTTACAAGGCAACAGCGGAGCGCATGCATCTCACCCAAATTCTGTCTCTGCTGGAGTTTCAGGGGTTCTTCAACTTTCTGGAGTGCAACACAAAATACAGTGAGGATTTAGTCCGGGTGTTCTACACTAGTCTGCGTAACAACTTTCAAAGTCAATATTTCCACACCCCTGTCGGCAATAAACTGGTAAACGTAAATTCTGAAGTCTGGAATAAGTATTTTGATTTGACTGTAGATGCTGATGCACCACCTCTTCATGAGGTAACTGACTCTCGTATGGTGCCGGGATACGAGTTTAAGAGTGCTCTGAATGACATGCTCAAAAGGCCATATTCAGATGCTATTATCAATAGTGATGCCTTTCCTAGAACGGTTACATCAGGCAAACTCCAAACAGGGGAGCGTATCCTTCAGTGGATTGTCGCTCGCATCATGCGACCGAAAAAAGGTGGCATGTCCCGTGTCGAACAAGATGATGTACATCTCATCTATATTTTGAAACATAAGATCAAAATAAACTGACCATATTATATTGCAAGCAGGATTTTTGCTCTAAGAGATTCAGGCCGAGGCACTGCTCTAGCGTATGGGTCGTTTATCTCGGAAGTTCTCACCGCAGTAAATGTTGCATACCCATCATTTCCTTGTGTCTCAGTATCCTCTGGCAAAGAATTCAGTACCAAAACCTTTGCCATGATGGGATATTTTTGGTGTGATGAACGACAGACATACAAGTTTGTTCGTCGAGCAAATATCCCTCGGGTGACTCATGAATCTGATGACAGTTCTGAACAGGAAAGCGAAGAGCCAGATGAACAAGAAGATGATGAAGAAAATGCAGCGGAAGAGGTACAAGAACCCGTCTGCGAGACACAAGACTATTATCAATCGCCGGTTCAACATGAGATTTCAAATACTGATTGGCTCCAGCACTCAGCTCCATCTAAAGAACAGGAAGAAGGTTACACAAATCAGGGATGGGGTGAATGGCAATACACAGGTTGGACCACCCTGGGTAGATTCTACGATCCATATCACGGCTATCCTCAAGATCATCAACCTTCCCAGCACTCATCACCTCCTCCACCATCGGACAACTCTGAGGTACTTAATATGTTGCATTCCATGCAGTTAGATCAACAGACCTTCATGAGGAGTCAAGATACGCAAGTGGAACAGATCAGAGCTGAGCTTCATACTCAAAATGAAAGGTTAAATTCATTTTCAACTCGGATGGACGCCCGCTTTGAAGCTCTTGTTGCATCACATGAATGGAAAGACATGGAAATCACCGACTGTCTCCATCACCTCAACATGTCCGTGGAAGCGTTTGTGGACTTCTCGGATCCTCACCGCAATCCAGATATTGCATACCGGGGGAGGGGCCGAGGTCGGGGGAGGGGATATTAGTTACATAGTTGCATATTTTTTCTGTGTACTTTCCGTTATTCTGTTTTATGTTTGTCTGAATATTCACCTATTTGCATGTAGTCTTTTCACTATCTATTAATTCCAGTTTTTTTTTTCATTATCACTCTTATGTGTGAAGTTTGATAATTGACTAGCTATCACCTATTGTATGTATTTATGTTAATTGACGCGTTCTCCTTCTCTTTTTGATGTTGTCAAAGGGGGAGAAGACCATGTATCAAGCACCAAAGCCAAGCCAGGAGGTTCACAACAGTTGATGGTTGTTTGTTCTACAGCCTCATATTACAAAGCCAGGATGTTCACAACAGTTGATGGTTGTTTGTTCTGCAGCCTCATATTACAAAAGAAAGGGGGAGCTTGTGTCTACATTGCATATTGTTGCACATTGTTGTGTTTTTGGTTGTTTTGGTTGTATACAGGTTGTCATCATAAAAAAGGGGGAGAATGTGGAGGCAAATCGCCACACATCACACGAGTCTGTAAGACATCACTCGATATAGGTTTCGATGATGACGAATTACAACCTTGGATGGATTGGCAATTATAAACTCCAAATCTACTAAACAAATGCAACGTATCACCTACCATATCCTTTTATATTTGTCTAAAAACTGTTATAATAAATATACTATGTGTAGATAAAATGTAGTCATGACAAGAGGCATGAAAAACCACAAAAAGATCAATTTTGCAGGTTTGCAGGGCATGAGTCGACCATAGGGTCGGCGCATGCATCAGAGCATTTTCCACTGGTCAGCGCATGAAGGGATGAGTCGACCATAGGGTCGGCGCATGAAGGGAATACTTTTCAACGGGTCAGCGCACGCCGACTGTATGGTCGACGCATACTGATACATTTTGCAGATTTCCAAAAAACGTAGGCTATGCGTCGATGCACAGACCTGCTGCGGTCGACCGTTCGCACGGAAATCCAGTTTTTAAGTGATTCCCTCTACTATTTGAAAAGTTGTTATGTCTTTGGTTGGTCTGGTACTATATATACAAGTTCAACCACTTATGTCATTTCAACATTTGATAAAAACTGATTCACATGTTCAAGAATAAGAAAGAGTGAAATAGGTGTCCAAGATTCTTCATCTTCATCTTCAAACATCTCACAACACATCAATTACACACATCCATTTTTGAAGTGCATTGTAAATGATTAAAGGTGATAAGGTTCAAAGCTTAGATTGGGTAATCTAGTTCGGGTTGAAGCTTGTGACAGGTTCTTTCTTGAATAAAACCGTTAGGGTTTTATCCTCCAAGATTGGGTTGAATTTTGGGGGTTTTTGGACGAGATTCTTCATCAAGGGTCAACTGAGCGAAGGTGATTGTGAAGAGGTGTTCTTCAGCAGTCTAGTAGCGGATTCAGTGATATTGAAGGGAAGATCTCGGGTTCTATTCGTTGCAGTTGAGATCAGTCGGAGCCGAAGGTTTGAACAACGACGGGTTATTCAATAAGGTGGCTGGAATCGGAGGTCTATCAACAACAATCGGAGGACTTGATTCATGTTGAATCAAGGTGCAAGGAGTGAAAGCAACATTCAACGTCTTGAGATTTCTGTTGTATATTTGTTGTTCAAATCCTTGTATAAACTGTTACATTCAACATGTGATATCTATTAAATCCATCTCAATTCTAGTTTTAGAATTGAGGGCAGACGTACCCCGAAGCGAGGACGACGGGGGAACTGCCTCACCAAATACTTGTCTTATCTATTTTTCAGCATTTACGTTTTAGCTTAAAAATAAGTGATTTTTATATAAGCACTATTGTCAAACTGTGATATCATTTGAGTAAGAGGTTAAAACCCTATTTTTGAATCCAAAGTACAATGAGACATTGTACTAGGCTAGTTGGAATCACTTACTCAACATAAATATCACTTGGAGTGTTTTGCACACCAAGTGTTTGACAAATTGCCTAAACCAAAATTATCTTACTTGTGTATCTAGTTTTGGTTTGCTCTTTAAATCATTGGAACTAGGAATCCTAACAAGTGAATTAGATCATTGATAAGTGTGATTAGTGTTGTGATTCTCTGTTCCATATTGTCATTAATCCAAAGGCTTACGCATATCCGGTTTTCCAATAACCGTTCGTTTTAGACTATATTTTCCTCGGCCGCTTCCGCACTTAAAACAAATTTTCAAAACCAATTTCAAATTGGTAGCACCGACTCAAATTTTAATTGGGATCTATTCAACCTCCCCCCCCCCTTCTAGATCTGTGCCATAGTCTAACATAAATATCGTAGATTGCATAACCTCTTATAGTATGATCTTCATCATAGGTCGTGGTACGATGGATTAGTGCTATAGTCGACCTGATTCATCCGATACAATTACTAACCACTAACTTTAATTTCAGTCAATATAATCTTGCTTTAATTTCTGTCAATATATTCTTGATTTACTTTTTCGTCAATATACCTTTCCTATATTATTATCTGTTCATATTATCATATTATCCATATTATCATATTGTTCATCATCTTATTCATATCCTGCTATCTTGTTCATCTAAACCTCTTCTTGTTCATACTTTGTTCACATTACTCGAAAACACACTAAAAATATCGAAACACTAAAACAATCAATTGGTCGATTGTGGTTACTTTTTTGAGTAGCGGAACTTGGACTTTATACAGAAACCCTAACAAGGAGTATTTCGTCGGAACTCTTGTTCGTGGCTTAGTTTAGGACACCTCACACATACACGGCTTCCTCTTGGGCTACCTGACAATGAGACCTTTTATTTCATGCAATCCCGTGTAACTTACATGTACCCCACTCTGTTCTGATGTACGCATTCGTTTTGATTTGATTGTGGTTTGTTTACTAGGAGCACCCCTAGGGACTAGCATATACTATACCATTTTCAAACTAATTCTCGATTCGTCATCAAGACATTTTTAAAACACCATTGTAAGTCGATTGCTCTTTAGCATTCTCCATCAAAACATGTACAATCACCTGACTACAGTCATATGCACCATATGTATCATATGTATCGAATTCGTTATCACAAGCCTCATGTTCATCATATGAATACCAAAAAAAACTATACTTCCCCAGTGTTGCACCCCAAAATTTGCCCTCTTTCAAGGCTTGACTCATTTCTCCATTTCTCTTAAATTCAATGACATAAAGGAAATCCATCATGAATTCAAGATTAAAGGCAAGGATATTATAAAGAGAAGTTTGTGACATTACAAGAATGTCATTTGTTGCAAGATTTTCAACTCTAAGTAATGTTTAGAAATTAATGTATTTCTAATCTTCATTCAAGTCTCTAATCCAATTCATGTTATGGAAATTCCACGCCAAGTCCACATTATATCCAAGAAATATCTAAGAATTAAATCAACATTGGAAAATGTCAAGATCAAGACTATGTTTGCTTAGCCATGGGCAATGTGAATATTATGCAAAACAGCCTCATGCAAGAGATGACCATATGTGCCATGTTACAAAATTATTTTTATGTCATAAGGTCAAAGAAATAACATGCAAATGATACATCTACATGCTAAAAAAATTAGTTTTCAAAAATGCTGTCAAAAAGTAGTGATAATTGGCTACATGGGAATATTCAAGCATGACCAACCAAGGGACCAATAGGCACAAAGAGGGACAACATTGTAGAGTGTTGTAGCAGAAAAATGCAGCACAAGCATACTAGAAGTAGAGGGAAAGTGGGGCTGCACAAAAAGGTAGTAAAAGACATTGCCAAAAATGGAAATTTTGAAGTGAAAAGTTGTGCAAGGAGTATGGCATTGGGACAGCAGCAAAAGGTGACAGAAAAGTGTGAAAAAGGGGCTGCAAGCAAGGATAGAAAGATGGTATTCCTTTACTATCATGAAAAAAAAACACAACACACAAGCAACCATAGAGAGAGATATTGAGAGCAAAGAGTAAGAGAGAAAAACCAGAAGAGTAAGAGAGAAAAACCAGCAAAAGATTTAGAGAGTGAAAGAAAACTACAAAGCAACCATTGAGAAGGAGAGCCATCAAAGCATAGAGGGAAGAGAAGTGAACACCTAGCCAAAATCAGTCGAGGCTTTGCAAGGAGGGAAACAACTCTTGGGTATCCATTTCTTCAAACTTTTCTCTTCTTCTATATTGTGCATTTATCATTTGTTCTCTTGGTTTGAGTGTTGTTGTGTTGAGTATAACATGTAAGGTCCTAATAGGGATCAAGAAACCCTTTGAAAGAACCACAAAAAGAAGCAAAAAACAAGAGAAAGTTTGGAATTTTTCATCTGGCAGCCCAACACGGGCCGTGTCACACGACACGGCCGGCCGTGTTACATCTCTGAGTGGCTTTTCAAAGTGAAAAATGCCCTGGGCTCACAACACGGGCCGTGTCACACAACACGGGCACCCGTGTTGTACCTCTGTTTGAGATTCTAACTTGTTTTTTTGGCCCAGACCTTGTGACACGGGCCGTGTCACACAACACGGCCGTGTCACATCACTTTTTGACCAAAACTCATTTTTTTCCTGGAACTGTGACACGGGCCGTGTCATACAACACGGCCACCCGTGTTACCCCACTGTTTTCCACTTATTTTTGTTATTTTTACCTCCAAAAAATTTTTCTCAAGGAGTTCGCCGTTTTTATCGCATGTTTCGTTTTTTTTGGCCGACTAATCCCATATGTTGTATGATTTTAGTAGGAATGTTGCTATTGTCCTTGGTGACTTTTGATTCCAAAAACCATTTTCAAAAGCAAACTCTCGATTTTATCGAGCCATTTTTAACCCTTGTAAGTCGGCCGCCTTGTGCGTCCGCCATCGACCTTGCTCGCTTCACCTCAAACTTTTTTAAACAATTAAATCCTTGACCCAACGTCAAGCGAATTTTCTCAAATAATGGTTAAGCCAACTCACCATATTTAACAAAACGATAAAGTTCACTTTGTATTGAACTAAAGAGAGGGGATTGAGTGTAGACTTCTTCCTCTCCGAGTGTTGAGATGCTCACTGTAGTGTGGGTGGTTTTGACACTCGTCTTTCAATACGAAGATGTTTTCTTTCCGTACCCTTTTTCTCCTAAAAAACCTCGGCCCCGTACCGAGTGCATTTTCAAAACACTTAAAATAAATAAACCGATTCTCTTTATATTGAACTAAAGAGAGAGGATTGAGTGTAGACTTCTTCCTCTCCGAGTGTTTGGATACTCACTATAGTGTGGGTGGTCTCGATACTCGTCTTTCAATACGAAGACGTGACTTTATCCGCCATCTATCTCCCTCTACAACTTCTTTCCGTAACCTTTGTCACCTAAAAACCTCGGTCCCGTACCGAGCGCATTTTTAAACTCTTTTCATAACAAAAATTTGAATGGTCGTGGAGTGGTTAGGCGTAGGCCTTCTCCTATCCCGAGTGCTGACGTTTACCGTAGGGTTCTCTGTCGCAAAAGCACTTACCATTCAAAACCAAAAACACTTTAATAAGAGAATGAAGTTCTCTTTGTATTGAACTAAAAAGAGAGGATTAAGTTTAGACTTCTTCCTCTCCGAGTGTCGAGATGCTCACTGTAGTGTGGGTGGTTTTGATACTCGTCTTTCAATACGAAGACGCTATGTTCGTTGCACCCTTTCATAACAAAAACTTTGAGATAAAGAATTGGGTACTACCCGTAGGGGTTACTATCCGAGGATCTATCTCGCCCCTAAAAAATAATTCAACAAATCAAATGTGACATCTTGCCTCGCATGGCGAAAACTTATCTTTCGAAAAGGATATGATACGTCCGTTCTACCGCAAACAGGTAATGCCTAAGTCTCCAACGAGCGAGCAGCAATACACCTAACTGCTAGAATGCGTACGATAGCATCATCCATAAAAACATCAACGAACCGTAGGCTGAACTACGGCTGCTCTGATTCTTTACTTCGTTCAAGTAAAGATACGTAGGCACAAGGGCCACAATCCTTGTCGAGCACATTCCCCCTTATATCGGTAGTTCCCCGAACTACGTCGACTCTGATTTTCTCATGTCTATCGAGAATACGTAGGCCTAGGACCGCGAAGTCCTACCGAGTCCGTCCTTTCTCTCTTCTTCCCTGTTACGTCCTTTCCCCGTTTCTAAACTTTTTTTCACTGTCCCGTGGAACACTCTTTTATAGCATAATCTTTTTAAGAAAATAAATCACACACAACAAACAAATGGTTCCCATCGAGTACGATGGATGTGAGGGGTGCTAATACCTTCCCCTTGCATAACCGGCTTCCGAACCCAATCTTGGTTGCGAGACCATCTTGTCCATTCTTTTCTTAAGGTTTTCTCGATATTTTCCTTTCCCCTCATGGGATAAATAAAGTTCGGTGGCGACTCTTCTGTCCTTTTTCTTTTCGCCTTCCCCGTCGTTGCGCGTATTTTTTTCGAGTAGCGACAGCTGGCGACTCTGCTGGGGACTAGTAGCAAGCCAAACCTAGTTTGTTTGTTGCATTTGTGCTTTATTTGCTTTTATGTTTTATTTTATTTTTTATTGTGTTTCTTCCTAACCTGTTGGGTTTATTGGGATGGTTTGCGAGGATAAAGCTTTCTACCTGAGCTTTCGAGTATACACTAAGATTAGGAGGTGGTTTCTTTCTGATTTACGAGACGTAGGACTCGTTGAGTTGGATCGAATTCCACCGCTCAGATGAGACCCCGTTGGAATGATTATGTATTACGTGTAGTCGTAATGGCGTTTTTATTTCCGACGTGGGATTCCGTGATTCTGAGGACCTCTTGTAGAACCTTATTCCAAAAGGTTACTAAAACATAACTCTGTGTTCATCCTTTTGAAGGGATTACCGTCTTACGAGTAGTCGTTATGATGGAAAACTTTTGAGGGTTAGTGCATGGGACTTTGTTTAAAACCCTTTTGGGATGCCCTCCTATAAACCAATAGATTGCCCACCCGTGGTGAGAGATATTTTGTTACAATACCCTGCAGGATCTGTGACTTTGATCCATGTGTTTCCATTCTCATATACATCCATGAAGCATTGCATTTCATAGCATTGTTGCATATCAAGGGACTTAAGAGACTGTGATTATCATAGGTATTAAAGAACAAGATGAATGACCAAAGGAAAAGAAGTACAAATTCCTTAAA
>CAWUDS030006013.1:0-42165 GCA_963859935.3 Lathyrus sativus | reverse complement strand
TCACAAAGAAGAGATTACCAACTATCAACTAAGTGATAGCTACGACAAGGAACCAACCCGAAAGATACGAGAAACATTACCTGCTACCAACTAAGGGTAGTACGACAAAGATGATAAACTCACAAAGGAGATATTACCAACTATCAACTAAGTGATAGCTACGACAAGTTAATCAACCAAAAAGATAGGAGAAATATTACCTACTACCAACCAACGAGCATTACCAAAAAGGTAATAAACTCAAAAAGGAGAGATTACCTACTATCAACTAAGTGATAGCTACGACAAAGTAACCAAGGTTCTTTTGAATCAAACCAGGAAGCAATTCTGAGTAGGTCATCAGAATTGGATCGAAGTTTTTTTGAAAATGACTTTGTTGATTGTTATGTTGGTGAGAGTGTTGTTAGGTAGGAGTTGCTTGAACACCAGGAGTCAAATTGATAACATGTGTAACAGATGCAACATGTTGTTGATGATTGTTTCTATTACGAGGTATTCAATATCTCTCTAGAGAAATGACATTGGTTTCCCTTTCTTTCTTCTTGGCAAATCCTCCACCATATTTCTTGGAACTTCCAGCAGAATTACCATATTTTGACAACCGCCCTTCACGGACACCCTCTTCCAATCTCATCCCCATATTCACCATCTCAGTGAAGTTACTCGGGATACTAGAAATCATACGTTCATAATAAAAGGGACTCAAAGTTTTCAGGAAGATTTTGGTCATCTCTTTTTCTTCAAAAGGAAGATTAATCTGAGCAACAATATTGTTGCACCTCTGCGCATATTCTTTGAACGTCTCTTTATCTTTCTGGGCCATTGCTCGAAGCTGGTCACTATCGGGAGCCATATCCATATTATACTTATACTGCTTTAGAAAAGCCTCACCTATATCTTTGAAAGTACGAATTTGAGTGCTGTCGAGTCCTATATACAATTTCAAGGTTGCACCAAACAAATTGTCTTGAAAGTAGTGAATGAGAAGTTGATGATTATCAGTCTGAGTTGACATCTTGCGAGCGTACATAGTCAAATGGATCAACGGACAAGATTTACCCTTATACTTTTCAAAGTCAAGGATCTTGAACTTATGTGGGATCTTCGCATTAGGAACTAGGCATAACTCATGGGAATTCTTCCTAAATAGTTCTTTACCCCTCAAAGCTTTGATTTCTTTCCGCATTTCAGCAAATTGATCTTGAATTTCTTCCATTTTCTCATAAGCATCAACACTCTCGCTCGGAGTAGTGTGGAATATATGTTCTTCACCAAAAGGAACTGTATGAACCACAGGCAGTGGTACGAACATCACATGCTAGATGGTAGGAACAACTAGAAATTCAGAAGGTGGTGGTGGTTGATAACCTTTAGGAATAAAGTCATAAGGCATGCCCAAAGGGAAACCATGAGGCATGGAGTATTGAGGAACACTATCAGGCTCCACAGAGATGGGCGTAGAGAAGATCTCAAAAATGAATGTCCTTTGCACAAGAGTTGAAGACAGAGGAGGAGGGGTGGCTAATTCTGAGAAGCCACCACTGCTTCCGTCATAGTAGTGAGTCTTTCCAAATTGTCCTTCAGAGTTGTTACTTCCTCACGAAGCTCATGGTTCCATTGTTGCAATTGATCCATATTTTTCTTCTAATTAGCTCGAGTATTGTATTGGTGCGACAACTTGGCTGAATGGAGACCAAAGGAAACATAAGACACCTGACAAAGGCAAGAAACAATGCAATAGATGATTCTTGATGTGCAATATGCATATGTAAGCCTTCAAGGAACTTTAAAGATACAAAGTAAATTGCAAACATTATATTGAAATAACACATTTAAAGTACTGAAATTCTCATTTTATTAATAATGGAAAAGGATTACAACTTCTAAAGTACAATTTAAACAATTCTAATCGAAACAAAAGATAATAGAAAGTTAGAACTAGAAATCCTAAGAAATCCCATGAGAAGAATATTCTCCTTGCAGCTTCTTATTGAGCTCTTTGATCTGGTCCTCCATCTGAGTCTTCTCAACTATGAGCTTGTTAATAACCAACTTCCAAGCAACTGAGGTAGAGGAAGCGCCTAAAATCTGAATGCTAGAGGAAAGTAAATCCTCTTGCACTTTTCTCTTCTTGTTAGTCACTTCTTCTTCACTCCTTTGCTTCAACTGCTTTTGAAGTTCTGCATTTTCCATGTCAATAATTTGTACTTGTTCCTCCAAGCATCCCACTCTTGTCGCATCTCATTCAAAGCAATCTGAAGTTTCTCTGCATCATTCATGAAAATAAGAATAAGTGTTCTAGCAGTTAGAGGTAAAGACTCTTGACGTGGGTGATAGCTTTAGCTTGTATCCATTGAAGATAAGGCTCAAAAGAAACACAATTTGACTTTCCCAAAGCTTCCCTTCTGTTTTTATGGATGTGAAGCCAAGCTTGCACAGTTTTCTCCTTGAATGCTTTGTTGTCTTCACCCTCTTTGAAGAAGAAACCCTCCAAATTGATGTTGCTTGGTTTGTCTTTCATAGGATACCTCAGTTGACGACGAGCCAAAATCGGGTTGTAACTAATGTAACACCCTTCTAAACCCCGCAAATAATATATGCATAATCAGAGTAAAAGTTAACATGCATCCATAAAAGGGCATCACACAAAACTTGCACCACATTAAAACAATCTGTCATGCTCATAAACACCTTTCCACTTAGCAGCGGATTCATTAATGAAAATCCTTTAAAAGAAACATTTACTTTCATCATATAAAATCAACATCTCTAGGCACTAAGGCCAACATCTCATTATCTCAATTACTCCAAATATGAAAACATAACTTAGGTTACATAATGTAATCCTAAAACATAAGCAATCGATCCCCGTGTTACACGACCAGAGCATGACTCGACCCATAAATAATTACTAAACCGCTACCTAGGTTTATGTTTCAATTGCATAGTCATTTGCATTGTCATCATGTACATAGTATATTCATCTGCGTAGGCAAGCTATCTTAATCAGGGGATCAAGTGTTGTTCTTATTTCAAGAGGTATATCCAAGTGTTTCATTCATATTCAAGACTACTCAGGTCATCAGGGAAGAATTTGGGCTTTGAAGAGCTGCCAGGTTGATCAGTGAATTCTCTCCTATCTTGAAGCTAGTGGGGGATCATCAGAGGCAATGTGAGCTATGAGCCAAGAGCATGAGGTGTGTATGGATGTTATGAAAAGTCTAGAGAATCATTTTTGAGGAGAACCAGGTCATTTGAATGATTGCAGGAGCCTCAGTTGAAGTCAGTCAACTAGGGTCAACACTAGGTCAATTCTAGGTCAAAGAAGTGTTTTGAAGGGCATCAAGGATCATTTGAAGAATGGGGGATTCATTATTTGCTAGGTGGATATGGATATGATGTTATGATAAAGAAAAATCAAGAGGAGTCAAGGAGAACTGGAGTTACTAAATTAGGGTTTTATTGTAAAATCCCCTGATTTAGGTCAAACTTCAAAGCAGTGTAGCTCAAGATGCAAGCTTCATATGGATTCTTGGTCCACATGAAACTTGTATAATATCTTCATAGCTTTAATTTGAGTGGTGGAAGTCATCAAGATGATTTGTAGAACTCAAGTTATGGCTTTTGCAAGTTACAGGCCATCTGAGGGCACTGAAATTTGTCTGTGAAAATTGTCTGTATTCCAAGCAACTTTTGACTTTCAAGGGTACTTCAAATGGATTTCTGGACAACATGAGAATTGTTCCTTATTGTCTTAGCTTTCTAGAATGGTATGGTATGCCTTCATATGATTTATGGAACTCTACTTATGGTCTTGGCAAGCAAAGGGTATTTTGGTCATTTGAGGATTACAGGTCATTCTTAGTATATGCCTAAAACTCATACAAGGAAGCTTCAAATGAAAAACTTCACAACATCAAAGTTGTTCAAAATGGGATTTTAAGGCTAGAAAAGAAGGTGTGAAAGTTTGGAAAAGCTTAGAGCATGGAATTTTAAAATTGGTGCAAATGACTTGAAAATGGCTTATAAGTTGAAAAAGTTGAAATGAAAAATTGGTTTGGGAGATCTACAAATCCAATATGGGTCATCCGATATACCAAATTGATTCCAAACATCATTTTGAAAACAATGGTTTAGCCACATTTTTGAGTTTAGGCTTAAAAATTGGACTTCCTTTGTAAAGTTGATTCTTGCATTTTAAGGTACCAAAGGGAAAAGTTTGCCAAAGCCTTAAAATGACTTGAAATGCCTTGTTTTCATTTTACCATCTCATATGAGGAGATTTTAAGGAGAATTGCACGGATATCATGAGATCTCATGGGATTTACTAAAAATAGGACATTTGAAATTCTCATTGCATGAGAAGTTCTAGAAGCTTCATGGAAGGTTCTCCAAAGTTCTAGAGGCTTCTATTCTCATCTATATAAGCCCTAGAGTGGCTCCATGCATTGGTTAGAGATTTTTAGAGCTTGCATACTACACTTTGATTCCTTCACTCCAAAAGTGCATTTTCATTCCAAACTCCATTGAAGCTTCATCCATCACTACAATTCTGATTATCATCATCATCTATAATCAACATTGGGCATTTGGCAAAGAAAATCAAGGAGAATTCGTGGCTGGTTCATGAGATCACAAGTTTCACTCCAACTTGCATGAAGGATTGGCTAGGTTGATTCAAGAGGTGTGAGCAAGAACTACTGCAAACAGAAGCATATAGATCCATTGAAGATCATCTAAAGAAAGCACCAAGGCTTGAATTGAAGGAGAACCACCATAGCCATCATCACTTGCAAGGTATGCATTTTCCTTCGAATCTCATTATTTATGCATAGTTAGATCATGTGGTTAGGTGAAATGTGGTAGAGACCATTAGGAGATGAATCATGATGAGTTTGAGAGCATTACATGGAGGTTTGTTTTATGACCATTTCTGTTTTAGGACCAAGAACTTACAATTTAGTATACTATAATCTTAGTTCTTTAGCTTAGTGTACTCCCCATGAGATGGAGAACATTCTTGCATAATATGAGCCCATACCATTTCCATGCATATCAGTGTGAAACAAATGATACCAGAACTTCCACGCTTCGTGTTTCTTTGTGGAGTGAGTTTTAATAAAATCCATGGCCATAGTCTTGTAGAGGGTGAGGAGAGGAGTGATTTTGGTCTTTATATCGTGGCCATTAGTGGAGAGATGAGAGAGCTAGAGAGGGTGGGAGATCTGCGCATGAAGTGAATTTTATGAAACCCTAGCATGCATAAGGTTGAAGATGAAATCTTCACCATTGATCCGTTTTAAATGGTGGACTTTTTCTTTCCATCGTGTGGTTTAAATTGAATCTGAAGTTGGAGGGAATTTTTCATTCAAAACTCACCGTTTTGAGTAAGTGAAGGCGCTGGGCTTTAATCCAACTTCTATACACACCTCCCACTAATAAGCCCACAACCAATTTGTGCAGGGATGGTTACTAACATACCCCCCAGCGTGTGTTTTTTTATTTTTGGAAGTCTGAGTTGTTATTGGGCTTATCCCAACGTGCTATGCACACCCCCCACGAATCAGCCCATTTAAAAAAACACATGTGAATCATTACTTAATACACCTCTCTCCTATTTTCTTCATTTTAATTTCTTTTCACTTTTAGGCATTTTATAAAATTCATAATAAAATGGAAAATTAACATTTTTGAATACTTCTTTTTGCATATTTTTTCTTAGGATGCCTAGAAAAATATAAAAAAATAAAAATCGCATTTTATTTTTTATTTGATATTTTTCCCTTATTTTCCAAATAAATAGCATTTTAAATAGTTTCATTTCATACATAAATTTGTTAATTTTTGTTCTTATAGTTGCTTTAATATTTTTTGTCCATTCTTTTTAGGTTGTTTAGTTTAGATATACAACTTATAGATGCAATTTAGTTCCCATTTTTAGGAGTTAGTTTTAGGTGATTAGCTTGGGTGAAAACAACATGAATAAAATTAGGGTTTCAAATCAACTTAGGTGAAATAGTTTAATTCTTTTAGGATAGTTTTATTTGATTTTTGGGGTATGGACTATAGGGGTTATGAGTATAGGATAGTTCCCCTTAGAAATCACTAGGATCCCCCTACTGCTATTAGTATATACTGTTATATGTGATTGATTGGTGTGGTGTGCCCTCTGGGGATTGCTGTTTGTCTGTGTGGGTATTGGGATTGTTTGGGGGATTGGGAAAGCTGAAGATTGAAGATGATGAAGCCATTGGAGATCCAGAGACTGAAGACCAACTTCCAGAGTTGGAGAGGGGATTTTTTTCCATCAGCTGTTAAGGAGATTAGGGTTTAGGAGCTAGGCAGAGCTCTAGATTAGAAAGCTTGATTTTCAAACATGGAAGGTCTTGACTGCCTCCATTCTTCTCTGTGATACAGAGTCTCTCTAAGACACTCACCCCCTTCCTTTGGAAGGCTTGGTGCTATTGTCTAAGGGATAGAACTCTTGAGAGAAAATGTCTTATGTGTTAGTAGCAGTTGGTTTACCACCATTGGTAGTCAACTAATTGCTCAACACCCAATTCACTCTGGTGATTGATCCCTCAGCTTGGAGGATAGGACTTGAAGAAAAGCCATTGTAGACTGAAGATTGGTGACCAAAGCCCTTGCTTGAAGACTGTGAAGATAGAGACTGCTGCTGACTGAAGCTTGTAGCTGATTGGAGATGACTTGAAGATGGATGTTGATGCAGAGCTGTTGTAGCTGTTTATTTTTTGCTGTATTTCATTTCTGATGTATTGATTGGTTTTCCTGACTGTATTGTTTGCTGTTTACCCTGTTGGGTTGAAAGTGAATCCTGTTCACTTTTGCCTATTGTTTTCCAGGTTCGAGGTTGAGTGGGACTCCCTTGCCTCGCTTGTATTGTTGCATCCATGCATTTTACCGTATTACTGTATATATCTGATATTGTTTCTGTTTCCGTCTATTCCCTTAGGATCTCTGTTTCTCTCTGCGCAAGAGAGGAGCATGATAGACATTAGGAGTTAACCCATGCATGATAACATTAGGGTAGATTTTATTCCCTTTTTAACCCTAGGATTTGTAGAGTGTCATCTCTTCTTCCTTCAAAACAACAGAAAAATACTAATAAAGGTTATAACAGAGATCAATTCATTTCTTCCGTCAAAAGATTTGAACAAACATCAACCTTTTTGCAAATAAGAAAACCCTTGTTTAAGGTGAGATTTTTCATAAAAGACACTTGAACAGCTTGTGTCGTGCGTAGCCCGAACTACGTTTGCTCTGATCTTCCATGCAGTGTGGAAGTACGTAGGCATAGGATGCGATATCCTAGCGAGCAACCTTCACCCACCTTCCCCGTAGTTAGGCGAACTACGTTGACTCTGATTTCTCGTTCCAGACGGGAATACGTAGGCATAAAGTGCGATGCTTTGCCGAGTCAAATTTTCTTTTCTTTTCAGACCTCATCCTTTAGTTTAGATAGAAGTGTAATCCGTACAAACCAAGCAAGCGTGGATCCCATCGAGTACGATGGACGTGAGGGGTGCTAATACCTTCCCCTTGCGTAACCGACTCCCGAACCCAGGTTTTGGTTGCGATGACCATACCTTTCCCTTTTTCGCGAGGTTTACTTCGAGCGTTTCCTTTCCCTCCGTTGGGATAAATAACGCACGGTGGCGACTCTTCTGTTCAGCCGACGCCGATTTTCGCAGTAGCGACAGCTGGCGACTCTGCTGGGGACCCAACGTCCCCTGGCTGCTAAGGACTGCGATGGTCCTTATGCATTTGGGATCCAACGTCCCTTAAGAGAGTCAATCCTAGTGTTTGTTTGCCCGTCGAGGATTTTGTATGGATTTACATTTTTGTATTTACCTTTCAGCATTATATTATCATTATTATTGCTGTATTGTGGGGTGTGACGGGTGTTCTTTGATTGAGAGATAAGCCGGACCTGGGCTTGAGTGCACCTAGATTTAGAGTAGAGATTAGTGGGTGCGCACGTGCTTTGCATGTCCTAGTGTCCCGCGAAATCTACGCTCAGACGAGGTTCTTCTGGTTGACCTCCTGTCCTGCCCTTTGGGTGGCTCGGGTTGCTGGTTAGTTGGATTGTCGACTCTGGGGACCGATCATTTGGAAGTTGTCTAAGTGAGGCCTCTTCAGGATTTGATGATGTCACTCCTTCTGGGAATCGTATCATCACTCCTGAAAGTCTGTGACGCCGACGACCGCATAGGATGCCATACCTTTGTCAGTTACCAGGACATCTACCTGTGAGAGGGTTTGGGGTTATGCAGGTAACTAGACCTTCAGATACCGGTTATTTCTTGATCAGAGACCCTGGGTATTTATGGATATTTGTGAGGTCTATCAGAGACCTGTCTGAGTTTTGATGTGAGGTCTATCAGAGACCAGCCAGAATTATGGTATGAGGTCTATCAGAGACCAGTTGGAGTTATGTTATGAGGTCTGTCAGAGACCAGGTGTGGGTTATATTATTGGGTATATCCGAGACCAGGCTGGAGTTCTTTGTGAGGTCTGTCTGAGACCAGGGATTGATGAGTATTGGAGGGTCTGTCTGAGACCTGTTCTTGGTGAGACTTGGGCTTCTTATTCAGGGCACTTGATCCCCTGTTGCAGCTGTTTGCATTGCATTGTTTGCATACCCATTTATCATTGCATTTTGCATACATACCCATATTTGCATTACAGGTTTGTGAGCCGTGTATCTTATCTCCCGCATCCGTTCAAGGTATTTTTTCAGGATTGAAGAAAAGCGGGCCCACCGTTACTTTACAAGAACCAACCAGAAGAAGATCATGGACGCCATGCAGGTTGAAATGCAAGAGATGCGTGACAGGATGGCCCTGTTCATGCAAACCATGGAGACTATCGCCAAAGGGCAGGAACAATTGCAGAGTCTGGTGCAGCCGTTGGTTGCTCGTGCTGAGATCCACGGCACCCCGCGTGGTGAAAATGTGGCTAACTCTCCCAGGGTTGAAAATCATCAAAGTGCTGATCACATTCAAGTCGCTGGGCTGAACAACGGAGAAGCTGGTCCTGCTGGTGGGAACGGAAACACTGGTAACACTAACGGAGATACTGCAGGAGTGTTCATAGGGAACGTCAACCAGGGTTTCAACTTGGGTGCGGAGAACGTCGGGCTGAATGGCGGCAATGGTAATCAGGGCTTTCAGGGTATGAATGTGGGATATGGCAATGTGGCTGGCGCCAAAACTGGATACGGAGACCATGGTTATGGTAACGCAGGATATGGAATGGGTATGAACAACGGCCAGGATATGGGCAACCTGAGGGGTAACCCCGGGTACTTCCAAGCAGGTCTGGGCCGTAACGCTGGACATGCTGCATATGAAGAGATACCTCGTTGGGAGGACCATCAGGAAGACGTTTTCTCAGGTCAAAATGAAGGCTACGGGAGGCCTACAGGGGACAGCCTCCGCATGAGATTGTTGGAAGAAAAGGTAAATGGTTTGGCTAATCAGAACGCTGTGGGACTGGATATGTCTAACATGGGATTGGTACCAGGGCTGAGGGTACCTCTGAAATTCAAAGCGCCATCTTTTGATAAGTATAGAGGCGACACGTGCCCGAGGGTGCATGTCCGTTCATTTTACAGAAGGATGTATGCGTATTCGGATGACGAAAAGATGCTTATGCACTTTTTCCAAGACAACTTGTCAGGGCCGTCATTGGAGTGGTACATGAGCCTGGAGCCAACACAGATCAGAACTTGGAAGGAATTGGCGGAAGCTTTCGTGAAGCACTACCAATACAACAGCGATCTCGCTCCTAATAGAGTTCAGTTGCAAAGCATGTCCCAGAAGCCCAAGGAAAGCTTCAAAGAGTACGCCCAGAGATGGCGTGACCTGGCTGCGAGAGTACAACCCCCTATGGTCGAGCGGGAAATGATGGACTTGTTCGTAGGGACATTCTCAGGGATGTACTATGACCGGCTGCTCAACTTCTCAATGAGTACCTTCTCCGAGCTGATCCTGATGGGGGAGCGTATAGAGAACGGGATAAAAATTGGTAAGATTCAACCGGGAGAATCTGTTTCAGCTGGAAGCAACAGGAAAGCCTTCGGTGGTAAAAGGCAAGATGATGCTAATGCGGTGTATAACGTTCAGCGGAGAAATAAGAATCAGAACCGGCGTCCACAGCCTCAAGTTGCAAGTGTGACTATTCCGGGACCACCTCAGCAACAGAGACAACAACAGCAGCAGCCTAATCAGAATCAGCGGCGGTTATAGGCTCCAAGGCCGAGGAGGGTATTTGAGGTACCGCCGATGTCTTACGCAGAGCTCCTTCAGACTCTATTGAAGTTACAGCTAGTTGAAAAGAGAACCTTGGCGCCGCCGACTGGCACGCCACCAGTAGGGTACGACATCAACGAGCATTGTGACTTTCACTCTGGTGCACCCGGGCACAACATCGAGAACTGTTTAGCTTTCAAGCACAAAGTGCAAGATCTGCTTGATAGCTCAGCCATCAATTTTGGGAAGGAAGGTCCCAACATTACGCAAAAACCAATGCCAAACCATGAATAGGCTGGAATATGGGGGCAAAGAGGAGTTTTATAGTTCGTGTGGACCGTTAAAAGTAGATCAAAACAGCGGCAGGCTGCCTCTCATAACTGATTGTGAAGATAGCTGGTTCAGCAGCAGGACAGATGTGAAAGCCCAGTTCTCGGAAGCTGGCGTTTTTCTTTGTTTTATCTTGTCATTTCTTTACATTTGTAGTTTCTTTCATGATTGAATTGCGATCTTGTTCGTAAAACTTGTTGTTTTCATTTCGATTGATGATAATGAAATAAATATGCATGTTTTGATTAAATCCAGTCGTGTTCACTAATTGTTTTTATAAATGTCCAACACCTGGTTAAGAGGAATCTGGGGGGGATGACGAAAATGAATGACATGCAACTTCCGATATTGTATGCTTTTGAAATAAAACCTGTTGATGATGTACAGGCATCGTTTCAAATCCCTAAACACCGGAGTTATAAGGAAGATAATCCCTTGTCGACCCTTTTGAGCCTTGTAGTAGGAGTTTCTTTCTGTGAATGAAAAACCCTCAATCTTAACCTGGGGCAGGGTAGGTGTTAGCTAATTTGACCGAGCATTCAAGTTGCAAAAGGAGTGTCCATTCGAGGATCAATCACACCTCTAGAGGTCGTGCCTAAAAAACCACAATGGTTAAATCAAGAGTGAGACAGTCACATCATTCCCCAAAGAGTCAGACAACCAGTGTCACACGACTTATTCGAAAAAAACGAAAAGTGAGAAGAATCAAAAGCCCGCTAAGTCACAACTTCAAGACAGATGACTTAGGCAAAAATGAGGGCATCCCGCTGGACTTAAAAAATCAAAAGAAACTCAAAAAGAGTCAGTCCAGGCAAAAGTTAGGGATAAGAAAAAAGATGAAAGGAGGACAAAAAGAAAAATCCTCAAATCAAATGCGAGTCGTGTGACCCTAAGTGTCAAAGACGAAAAGTCAGTGGCTGTCACTCTAAAAGTTCATGGGTTCTCGAACTATCACTCATATCTTTCAGCCTCTGAGAGGTGAGCGCTAAGGTCGAATTAGCTGAACATAGGATCAGAGAACATCAAGGAGAATGGGTGGGTTAAAATAAACTTTGAGCCTTTATCCTTTCCTTCAAAACCGTGAACCTGACCACGTTATAACCTTCAAGAGTCCTAATTGAAGCAGGTTGTTTCGAAAGCATACTTCGGTAAAGGTCGCGTCGATTCTGACTCCTAAAAGGGTTCCTCTTACCATGTTGGTACTGATGTCGATAAATGCTTTGTGCATTATATGCTATAAACTGTTTTTCCTTTTCCCAGTGAACAGATTGGATGTCAAAACTGTCATATGTGTGGCATTAATATGTCTGTTACGCAGAACAACTTGTTTTACTTGCGAGTAAGCGCTTGACAGCAGGAAAGTTTTCTGCAATGGAAAGTATGGTCAGGATAGAATATAGAGCGCCCGAATGTTCCGAGAGCAGGGGCAAGCTATTATCGTGATTCCCAGTCAGGTCAGCCATGCAAAGTCAACTACTCTGGGGCAATCAGGTCGAGATTCAGTAGTTGGAGGTACTGTTCTGGATCAGCTAATCGGGGGCAAAGTCATTGCAATCAGGGGCATGAACTTCCATTGAGTTCGGCATCAGTTAGTCTGAGGACAAGTCCCGAAGCTTCAGTTGATCAAGGGGCAGTATGCTTGAGAGGCAACTAATCGGAAGAGAGTCTTCTCGAGATCCCATCAGGGGCAGTCATGCAGAACGTGGGGATTTGAAAGCAGATACTTCAGGTGGAAAATCAGATCAGGATAAGTCGCTAGAACGCTCATTCAGGGGCAAGTCACCGCAGAGAACGTTGAAACCAACTAGGTTGATCAGGGCTAATGGAGATGGAATCTTTTTGCCGTATAGATGTCGGGGCAAGTAATCTCGAGGTCGTCTCATAGCAAACGGTTCAAAGCAAGTATTCCCAGGAGTTAGATAGGGGCAAGTTGAGTGCACTGGGGCAAGTGACTCGAAAGCTCGCAAAGTTCCCCGCCAGAATCCATGGCAGGCTGGTACCCTCTCCAGAGATTGTATGTTGTGTCTTCCCCAGTGAAGTCGCCCGGGAAAAACTAAATGTTAATTCCCCAGGAGAGTTAAGATTAATGTATCTTCAGTTCAGCATTAGCTTATCAAGCAGAGCAGAGTCCTCCCCAGTGAAGGTCGAGATGGATATGATTAACTTCCCAGAAAGTTTTTGTGCAGTGCAAATCAGAATGTGTAGTTCAATCCCCAGCTCAGTGATAGCGGGATGATTTCCCCAGCTCAGTGATAGCAGGAGAGGTTCCCACAGAGTGTGGTCAGGTGGTTGGAGCTGCTGAAAGGAGTTTCCCCAAGCAGGATTGTCCTTTCTTTTCCCAGCAAGTCGCTCTTCCTCGTCAGGAGGACCGTTCTCAGCAGATTTTGGAGTTCTGAGTTCGTGAGCTATTTTCCCAGCAGGGTGGTCATCCCCAGCGGAGTTAGTTCATCTTTCCAACATTTATTTTGTTGGAAGTGTATCGGCGGTATTCCGATCATCCCCAGCGGATCCAGTGTGTCTTCAGCATTTATTTTGCTGAAGTAACTCTTTGTATAAGCATGCATCATGAGCATTTGCATTCTACCCAAGTATGTAGCATTTCCATGCAGTATGGAAGCATTTCGTCATTATCAAACATGCATATTTGAAACATAAGCCAGGTGGTTACCTCTCCAGTTTCAGATATGTTATTCCTCGCCGATAAGAGAAATCGTGATTCAGGAAGATGTGGGTTTTGTGGTCAAAGTACGCAGTGATCGTATTTGTACCCTCTATGGGGTTCATATTGTAAGGCACGCAGTGATCGTGTTAATTTCGAGATGTTGATTTGTTGCCCAAGTATGCAGTGATCGTATTTGTGCCAGTATGGGGTTCATGTCGTAGGACACGCAGTGATCGTGTTGATCTCGGAATATGTATCTGTGGTCGAATGGCGCAGTGATCGTATTCGTCCCGATATAAGAAGATTGTTTTGTAAGGCACGCAGTGATCGTGTTGGTATCGTTTCGGGGGTTTTATTGAGCAAGGCACGCAGTGATCGTGTTCATCCAGTTGTTGGTCGATATATGCAGTGATCGTATTCGTCCGTGTTACAGTGATTATGGGTTGATACGCAGTGACCGTATTCGTCCGTTATGCAGTTTGATTATGCTGTAGGACACGCAGTGAACGTGTTCATCGGGTTGTTGGTGGCCGAAGTACGCAGTGATCGTATTCGTCCCATGTTTGAAGTTGTGTCACAGCACGCAGGGATCGTGTTTCCTCCAGTCAAGAGGGTCGTGACGTGAAGCGCGCAGTGATCGCGTTTATCCTATGTATGGTCAGGATATGCAGTGATCGCGTTTATCCTATGTATGGTCAGGATATGCAGTGATCGTATTCGTCCAGTTATGTGGGTTAGTTGAGGCACGCAACACGCAGGGATCGTGTTTTTCTCCAGTCAAGAGGATCGTGGCTCAGAACGCGCAGTGATCGTGTTCAAACACCAAGTGATCGTGTTCAAGATACGCAGTGATCGTATTCGCGCAACACGCAGGGATCGTGCTTTTTCTCCAGTCAAGAGGATCGTGGCTCAGAACGCGCAGTGATCGTGTTCGAACACGCAGGGATCGTGTTCAAGATACGCAGTGATCGTATTCGTGCAGCATGCAGTGATCGTGTTGTTAGTACCATGGGAACTTATGATGCGGAGCGCGCAGTGATCGTGGCTATTGTATCAGTGGGTTGTTGGTCGGCATACGCAGTAATCGTATTCTTCCTGTTACATGGGTTGATTTTGTGACACACGCAGTGATCGTGTTGACATAATTCCGGGGTTTTGTTGGTCGAGATGCGCAGTGATCGCATTCTCCCTATTGCAACACACGCAGGGATCGTGTTTATCATATTGGTGGTTGAAGTACGCAGTGAACATGTTCGCCTCTCCTATGTGGATTTATTTTGTCTGGCACGCAGTGATCGTGTTTATCTCATCCGGTTGGATTTATGGTCGATGTGATTGTAACGCAGCATGCAGCGATCGTGTTCGTCGTGTTTGTCCCGTTAAATGGTTTTTGTTTGTAAGACACGCAGTGACCGTGTTCGTCGCAGTTTTGTGGATTTGCTGTGCCATACACGCAGTGATCGTGTTCGCCATGGCACATTCCCCTAGCAGAGTTGCTTGGTCAAGCATTTCTCGTTCTCCCCAGACGAGTCCTTTCTCGGAGTACAGTAGAAATAACATAATGCAGATTTTGGGTGGTTACCCACAGTTACCCCAGTAGAGATGTAATCCCCAGCGGCTGGTTCTTCAACGAGATACTTGGTTAGGTTCCTCGTAGTCCCCGGCAGGGTATCCTTTAACAAGTCGCTTGGTTAATGTTGCGGTGGAAATAGGATTACAAACTATTAATGAGTTTGAATCGCAATTCAATTCACAACCGCTCTTTGATTTATCCGAAGGAAAAGGTCAAAAAGGGAAAACCTATTTTGCATCGTAAACACAATGCGGGGAAAGATCTAGGGTTCGGGGGTTGGTTAAGTTTAGGGAAGGTATTAGCACCCTAAACTTCCGTAGTACTCTACAGGAACCTTTTGTTCAGATGTTTACTATTTGCTTTATTTATTTGGTTAAGGTATATGTACAAAAGATTAAAAGTGAGAAAAAAGACCTAGGGGTTAATTCTAAGTTTACTCGGCAAGACATCGCATCTTGTGCCTACGTATCCTTACGGGAGTGGAATCAGAGTAATCGTAGTTCCCCTCAAAAGGGAGGTTAGAGACTTCTTGACGGTGGTCAAGGTCTCAATGGGGAATAAACGTATCTTAGGGACACGCTTACGCGGAGTGTAGAAACTCCAATATCTACGTTGTAAATTGTTTAAGTGAATTAGGGTTAGGTTAGGGATTTCACGGCGGGAAACCCTAAACTGAGTGAGGCGGCTCTTTGACCTAATGCTAGAGGTAAAATGGTAATTTTGCCTGCGGCGAGGCATTTGTGAAAATTAGGGTTTGTGAGGGTGTAATGGTTTGAAGTTGAGGGTTTGAAGACTATTGGCACGACGACCAAAAGCTAGACCTAACCTTCGGATGTGTGTAATGTGACAGAATAATAACAATGACAGTGTGAGAAATTTAAATCATACGTCAGCAGAAATTTAAATGCGAAAAGTAAACGCGATTATTAGGTTCGCGAGGTTACAATGGAGAAACAGATACAAATATAAATGAAACTTAAATGAAAACTCAACACAATAGTAATAAATATGAACTGCAAAAAAATGAACACCCGTTAGTAGGCAGAGTCAAACGGCTATCAGATGAATTACGAGACAATGAAGAAAACAAGATGCAAATTCGAGATTTTATTATTGTTTTATTAAAAAAATTAAGATTATCTTGCGAAAAGACTTAATTTTAAAAAATGTTCTTCTTTTTTAAAAAGAGTTTTATTTTGAATATTTCTAAGAAAAGTTTTTTCTTACTTTCATTTAAAAAAGAGTTTTTTAGTTTTATATTTACAAAAGTTTTATGTTTTATATTAAAAAAAGGTTTTAATTCTTATTTTAAAAAAAGGGTTTTTTTAATTTTATTATAAAAAGATTTTTATTTATTTATAGTATTTACAAAAAAGTTTTTAAAACAAATATAAAACGATTTAAAACAAATAAAAAACATAATTTAAAAAAAACAAAAAAAATAAAAAAAAAATAAAACATAAGGGGTTGGGCCGGTCATCACCCCGGACCCAACCCGGTTGGACTAATTAGAGAACAATTAGGGTTCTGGGAACCCTAATGTCCTTTGCGGCGCCATTCACGTTTTCTTCTTCTCTCATCTCTCTCGCGATCGCCATGCGTCTTCTTCTCCGTTCTCTTTCGATTTTCCTGAAAAAACACATGAAAATAGCAATGAAAAGCATCCCTGGCTCACATTTAAAGTGAAACTGGCCGATGATGGATGCGAGCTGAGGCCTGAGGGTTGATTGTCCGTCGTTCTTCGCAAATGGTGATGGTGATCTCTCCCTTTCGCGATTTCCCGTTAGGGTTTGTTCGCGGCTTCGTCGCTTTGATGTTCTATCTCTCACAGCTACCCGTTCGCAGACGATATTCAGGGTTGATGATGAACGATGATGACGATTCCTTTTCGTCTGAGTTCGCGGCTTTTGTTCACGACGCCTAGGGTTTGCGTTCTTCGTTAGGGTTTCGCTCTCTCTCTCGCGGCTACCAGTTAGCCTTTTTGATGGTGAGATTGTTCCCTTCTTATACTTTCTTTTTGGGCCTTTGATCCGTGATGGATTTGCGTTATTTTTGAGACATGATTTTGTGTTGATATGATTTGATTTTGTTTTGATTTTTTTCAGATGCTGAATGAACCACGTTCCCTCTTTTAGAATTCGATTGGGATTTTGGTGAGATTGGATTTCATTTTTCTGATATGAATCTGATACCGATTGAACTCTGTTTCCTCTTTTAGAACCTGATTGGGGTTTTGACGCGATCCTGGTTTCATCTGACATTGATTGGATTTCATTGGATCCGAAATTAATTTGTTTGACTGATCTGTACTGATTCGTTTGATTTCGAACTGATTCGTTTTTTGACTGATTTGTTTGATTGATTCAGATTGAGTTCCAATGGGGATGTTTTCCTGATACGATTTGGATCTGACTCGAAACTTTCCATTTCCAGATTCGATTTTGTTTGATCATTTTCTGATGTGGATTGGATTGCCTTTGAATTCACTTGATCTGTTCGATATCTGAATTAATTCGTTTGTTTGATTTCGTTTGGATTCTCTAATCAGTTTGTTTTGCTGACACAAATTCTTTTCCTGATGCAGTTAGCTTTTCCTCTTCTTCTTTTAGGACTGATACTTCAGCTTCGGTTGCGTCAAACGCCGGGAAAGGTATACGGCGATGATGTTCATCTGAGCCGTGACAACTGATACTCTTTGATGACGCTGCGATTGCCTCTGATAGTCTTCGCTTGTGGTTTATCATTTGTTCCATTTGAATTGTTTTAATCATTAGCCTGTGATGAACTTTTGCTGATGACGTTTGCTTCTTGAGTTGCAGGGCTGATGTTCTGGGCAATTATGTCCAATTCGAATGTTGCTTTCCGTTGCCTTGAGACATTTACCTGATAGCGAGTTTGGGCGATGATGTTCATCTGAGCCGCGACGACTGATATGGACTGCTATGGTTTTGTGCACTTGTTTATTTCATGAACTGAGACGTTTATGCTTGCTTGTCCTTGCTGGTACAAGTCGTGCTATAATGCGCTGTTTGCATTCTGAACTGGTTCGGTTTCACTTGTGAGTATGGTTTGATCCTTCACGTTTCGGTGACTTGTTTGTTGGGGCAATGATGCTCATAAATGAGCCCCTGTCTGCGCTATGCTTTGTGCTGCAACTTGGTGTACATTTTTGTGACTTGCCATCCGTATTGGTTGAAGCTTGCCCCTAACTGACAACCTTTGGTACATTTTTTGATGCAGCTTGATACAGCTTGTTTGGGTACTTCATTCTTCTTATTCTGTTTGAACTTGCTTCCTGATACATTAACTGCTGTTACACCTTTCTTTGGGTCTTGTTGGGCATTTTCTGTTATGACAGATTTATAGGATGTTTTCTTATGGCCCTTTGCGCATGAATTTGCCTTCTGACACATTGTTTTGACGCAGTTTGTATTTGGTGTTCTGTTTGGACTTGGTTTTCATGACCTCACCTAATGGTTCAGAATTAATACTGCTCATGAATTGTTTAGGTTTTGGGTTCCAAATTCTGAATCTGATATTGATGCGTTTGTGGCTTTTCAGGTGTTGGAAATTTCGAAACCAAAGTGACTCAGACCTGCCTATGTTGCCTTATTCTCGTATCAGTTTGGAAATCCAATCGCGGCAAAACGAATCAGTCCCGCTTCTTTCATTACTTCTATCTCTCGGATGTCCCGTAACGATAAGAACAGGTGTTACCTGATCTGACGCCCACGGCGCGGATCGGTAACGGGGGGTAGGACGCAGCTTCGGTTGTGCCACTCCCGGCACTCGATGATGACACTGTTCTGAGAGTGTCAAAAAAACTTCTAACATTTTTCTATATTGCTTGTTCTGTTTTGATGTGCAGGTGAATTGGAGATTCTTCGGAGAAGCTTAAAGACATCATGAAGACACTTAGGAATTTTTAGGATTTAGGATAGATACTTATTGTAAATGAAACCTCTTGTAAACCAAGTTCAAATTCACTTATCAATTTGTAAACTATAAATATTTATGAAATGAAATTCAACAAATATTCATATTTACTTTCTCAATTGTAAATTCAAAGTATCCATGAATAATAATTCAGAACCATTTAAATTCCTTCTTGAGTTGTAACTTATAAGTACTTATGAACACAAAGTTCAAAAATATTTAAAACTTACTTCTCCTTTGCCTTTTATAAATGATATCCCGCCATATGATTATATCCAAACAAATTCAAATTAAAATCTCGTTGATCGCATCACTTCTCAAAATAACCTTAACAGTATCCACTTCCTTTTCAACCCAACTTCATCTTATTAAGAGGAAACAAAACTGTTTTAGAAATGTTTCAAAATCAAACAAAGCACGGCCCCGAGTCCAATCATATTTCTGACAAAACATACCGGCACCTTGACCCAAGTGGCAAATAAATGCCTCAGAACGTAATAACAACCCGTTTTTCAAGGAATTAGCAGAATTTGCGTAAAATGACCAAAATACCCCTGGAACCAAATCTGCAAAACAAACACCTCCATAACTTGTTAGTGGTTAGCAAATGTACATATGAGATGTTATGCGAAATGACTGACTAAATATAAGGGTAAAATTTGGGGTATTACAGTTAAGTTACTTGTATTCCCCATCTAAGTCTTTCTTAGGATGCTGTGGAGTCAGTATTATGAGACGGTAATACAGATTTTCGGGTGGTTACCCGCAATTCCCCAACAGAGTTATGTGCCCCAGTAGGGTGTTACGTTAGTGAGTTGCTTGGTTAAGTCTCTCACAGTTCCCAGCAGGGTGCTCGCTACAGGAGTTGTTTGGTTAAATTCCTCGTATTTTTCAACAGGGTTAATCTCGTCAGGGCTTGGTTAAGCTTCCCAATTTCCCCAGCAGGTGTTTGACGGCAGTCGTCAGAATTTGTCCCCTCAGAGTTGCTTGGTTAAGTTTCTCATTTCCCCGCAGAGTCGGTTGTTCATGTCTTCGTACCTTGTCTCGTTTGGTTAAGCGTTCTCTCGTTTCTTCAGGATACGAAAAGTTGATCAGTGAAGTCAACATGACAAGTGAAGTCGATATTCTCCCGCTGGTTAGCGTGTGCTTAGTTGATAAGTGAGATCAACAGAGGTTGATAAGTGAGATCAACAGAGGTTGATAAGTGAGATCAACAAAGGTTGATAAGTGATATCAACAATTTCTCATTATGTGGTGTATGCTCATTTCTTCGGAATGGAGTGGTCTGCGGACAACATCAGTTTATTTGACAGATGGATGGCTAGTTGTTGCCGTGACAACAGAAGCCAGTTCCCAGGGTTTTCTCAAGCAGTAGTCGTTTTCGCAATTTATTTTTGCGGTTGGCAAATTTCCGGGTTCTTTCGTATTCAACCGTCTCGTACCGCGAATGTCTGAAGGTTGCGCACTCTTCATCCAGTCGGGTCCAAGTCGCTTGAATAGGGGCAGCTGTTGCACCCCAAAATTTGCCCAACCTTTTCTAACCTAGGTTTATGTTTCAATTGCATAGTCATTTGCATTGTCATCATGTACATAGTATATTCATCTGCGTAGGCAAGCTATCTTAATCAGGGGATCAAGTGCTGTTCTTATTTCAAGAGGTATATCCAAGGGTTTCATTCATATTCAAGACTACTCAGGTCATCAGGGAAGAATTTGGGCTTTGAAGAGCTGCCAGGTTGATAAGTGAATTCTCTCCTATCTTGAAGCTAGTGGGGGATCATCAGAGGCAATGTGAGCTATGAGCCAAGAGCATGAGGTGTGTATGGATGTTATGAAGAGTCTAGAGAATCATTTTTGAGGAGAACCAGGTCATTTGAATGATTGCAGGAGCCTCAGTTGAAGTCAGTCAACTAGGGTCAACACTGGGTCAATTCTAGGTCAAAGAAGTGTTTTGAAGGGCATCAAGGATCATTTGAAGAATGGGGGATTCATTATTTGCTAGGTGAATATGGATATGATGTTATGATAAAGAAAAATCAAGAGGAGTCAAGGAGAACTGGAGTTACTAAATTAGGGTTTTATTGTAAAATCCCCTGATTTAGGTCAAACTTCAAAGCAGTGTAGCTCAAGATGCAAGCTTCATATGGATTCTTGGTCCACATGAAACTTGTAGAATATCTTCATAGATTTAATTTGAGTGGTGGAAGTCATCAAGATGATTTGTAGAACTCAAGTTATGGCTTTTGCAAGTTACAGGCCATCTGAGGGCACTGAAATTTGTCTGTGAAAATTGTCTGTATTCCAAGCAACTTTTGACTTTCAAGGGTACTTCAAATGGATTTCTGGCCAACATGAGAATTGTTCCTTATTGTCTTATCTTTCTAGAATGGTATGGTATGCCTTCATATGATTTATGGAACTCTACTTATGGTCTTGGCAAGCAAAGGGTATTTTGGTCATTTGAGGATTACAGGTCATTCTTAGTATATGCCTAAAACTCATACAAGGAAGCTTCAAATGAAAAACTTCACAACATCAAAGTTGTTCAAAATGGGATTTTAAGGCTAGAAAAGAAGGTGTGAAAGTTTGGAAAAGCTTAGAGCATGGAATTTTAAAATTGGTGCAAATGACTTGAAAATGGCTTATAAGTTGAAAAAGTTGAAATGAAAAATTGGTTTGGGAGATCTACAAATCCAATATGGGTCATCCGATATACCAAATTGATTCCAAAAATCATTTTGAAAACAATGGTTTAGCCACAGTTTTGAGTTTAGGCTTAAAAATTGGACTTCCTTTGTAAAGTTGATTCTTGCATTTTAAGGTACCAAAGGGAAAAGTTTGCCAAAGCCTTAAAATGACTTGAAATGCCTTGTTTTCATTTTACCATCTCATATGAGGAGATTTTAAGGAGAATTGCACGGATATCATGAGATCTCATGGGATTTACTAAAAATAGGACATTTGAAATTCTCATTGCATGAGAAGTTCTAGAAGCTTCATGGAAGGTTCTCCAAAGTTCTAGAGGCTTCTATTCTCATCTATATAAGCCCTAGAGTGGCTCCATGCATTGGTTATAGATTTTTAGAGCTTGCATACTACACTTTGATTCCTTCACTCCAAAAGTGCATTTTCATTCCAAACTCCATTGAAGCTTCATCCATCACTACAATTCTGATTATCATCATCATCTATAATCAACATTGGGCATTTGGCAAAGAAAATCAAGGAGAATTCATGGCTGGTTCATGAGATCACAAGTTTCACTCCAACTTGCATGAAGGATTGGCTAGGTTGATTCAAGAGGTGTGAGCAAGAACTACTGCAAACAGAAGCATATAGATCCATTGAAGATCATCTAAAGAAAGCACCAAGGCTTGAATTGAAGGAGAACCACCATAGCCATCATCACTTGCAAGGTATGCATTTTCCTTCGAATCTCATTATGCATAGTTAGATCATGTGGTTAGGTGAAATGTGGTAGAGACCATTAGGAGATGAATCATGATGAGTTTGAGAGCATTACATGGAGGTTTGTTTTATGGCCATTTCTGTTTTAGGACCAAGAACTTACAATTTAGTATACTATAATCTTAGTTCTTTAGCTTAGTGTACTCCCCATGAGATGGAGAACATTCTTGCATAATATGAGCCCATACCATTTCCATGCATATCAGTGTGAAACAAATGATACCAGAACTTCCACGCTTCGTGTTTCTTTGTGGAGTGAGTTTTAATAAAATCCATGGCCATAGTCTTGTAGAGGGTGAGGAGAGGAGTGATTTTGGTCTTTATATCGTGGCCATTAGTGGAGAGATGAGAGAGCTAGAGAGGGTGGGAGATCTGCGCATGAAGTGAATTTTATGAAACCCTAGCATGCATAAGGTTGAAGATGAAATCTTCACCATTGATCCGTTTTAAATGGTGGACTTTTTCTTTCCATCGTGTGGTTTAAATTGAATCTGAAGTTGGAGGGAATTTTTCATTCAAAACTCACCGTTTTGAGTAAGTGAAGGCGCTGGGCTTTAATCCAACTTCTATACACACCTCCCACTAATAAGCCCACAACCAATTTGTGCAGGGAATGGTTACTAACATACCCCCCAGCGTGTGTTTTTTTATTTTTGGAAGTCTGAGTTGTTATTGGGCTTATCCCAACGTGCTACGCACACCCCCCACGAATCAGCCCATTTAAAAAAACACATGTGAATCATTACTTAATACACCTCTCTCCTATTTTCTTCATTTTAATTTCTTTTCACTTTTAGGCATTTTATAAAATTCATAATAAAATGGAAAATTAACATTTTTGAATACTTCTTTTTGCATATTTTTTCTTAGGATGCCTAGAAAAATATAAAAAAATAAAAATCGCATTTTATTTTTTATTTGATATTTTTTCCATATTTTCCAAATAAATAGCATTTTAAATAGTTTCATTTCATACATAAATTTGTTAATTTTTGTTCTTATAGTTGCTTTAATATTTTTTGTCCATTCTTTTTAGGTTGTTTAGTTTAGATATACAACTTATAGATGCAATTTAGTTCCCATTTTTAGGAGTTAGTTTTAGGTGATTAGCTTGGGTGAAAACAACATGAATAAAATTAGGGTTTCAAATCAACTTAGGTGAAATAGTTTAATTCTTTTAGGATAGTTTTATTTGATTTTTGGGGTATGGACTATAGGGGTTATGGGTATAGGATAGTTCCCCTAAGAAATCACTAGGATCCCCCTACTGCTATTAGTATATACTGTTATATGTGATTGATTGGTGTGGTGTGCCCTCTGGGGATTGCTGTTTGTCTGTGTGGGTATTGGGATTGTTTGGGGGATTGGGAAAGCTGAAGATTGAAGATGATGAAGCCATTGGAGATCCAGAGACTGAAGACCAACTTCCAGAGTTGGAGAGGGGATTTTTTGCCATCAGCTGTTAAGGAGATTAGGGTTTAGGAGCTAGGCAGAGCTCTAGATTAGAAAGCTTGATTTTCAAACATGGAAGGTCTTGACTGCCTCCATTCTTCTCTGTGATACAGAGTCTCTCTAAGACACTCACCCCCTTCCTTTGGAAGGCTTGGTGCTATTGTCTAAGGGATAGAACTCTTGAGAGAAAATGTCTTATGTGTTAGTAGCAGTTGGTTTACCACCATTGGTAGTCAACTAATTGCTCAACACCCAATTCACTCTGGTGATTGATCCCTCAGCTTGGAGGATAGGACTTGAAGAAAAGCCATTGTAGACTGAAGATTGGTGACCAAAGCCCTTGCTTGAAGACTGTGAAGATAGAGACTGCTGCTGACTGAAGCTTGTAGCTGATTGGAGATGACTTGAAGATGGATGTTGATGCAGAGCTGCTGTAGCTGTTTATTTTTTGCTGTATTTCATTTCTGATGTATTGATTGGTTTTCCTGACTGTATTGTTTGTTGTTTACCCTGTTGGGTTGAAAGTGAATCCTGTTCACTTTTGCCTATTGTTTTCCAGGTTCGAGGTTGAGTGGGACTCCCTTGCCTCGCTTGTATTGTTGCATCCATGCATTTTACCGTATTACTGTATATATCTGATATTGTTTCTGTTTCCGTCTATTCCCTTAGGATCTCTGTTTCTCTCTGCGCAAGAGAGGAGCATGATAGACATTAGGAGTTAACTCATGCATGATAACATTAGGGTAGATTTTATTCCCTTTTTAACCCTAGGATTTGTAGAGTGTCATCTCTTCTTCCTTCAAAACAACAGAAAAATACTAATAAAGGTTATAACAGAGATCAATTCATTTCTTCCGTCAAAAGATTTGAACAAACATCAACCTTTTTGCAAATAAGAAAACCCTTGTTTAAGGTGAGCTTTTTCATAAAAGACACTTGAACAGCTTGTGTCGTGCGTAGCCCGAACTACGTTTGCTCTGATCTTCCATGCAGTGTGGAAGTACGTAGGCATAGGATGCGATATCCTAGCGAGCAACCTTCACCCACCTTCCCCGTAGTTAGGCGAACTACGTTGACTCTGATTTCTCGTTCCAGACGGGAATACGTAGGCATAAAGTGCGATGCTTTGCCGAGTCAAATTTTCTTTTCTTTTCAGACCTCATCCTTTAGTTTAGATAGAAGTGTAATCCGTACAAACCAAGCAAGCGTGGATCCCATCGAGTACGATGGACGTGAGGGGTGCTAATACCTTCCCCTTGCGTAACCGACTCCCGAACCCAGGTTTTGGTTGCGATGACCATACCTTTCCCTTTTTCGCGAGGTTTACTTCGAGCGTTTCCTTTCCCTCCGTTGGGATAAATAACGCACGATGGCGACTCTTCTGTTCAGCTGGCGCCGATTTTCGCAGTAGCGACAGTACCGACTTCCGTTATCATTTTTCGGTTTTTACATTAAACCGGGTCCACTCTTCTAGACCGATAACTCGTTATCATTTTTCGGTTTTTACATTAAACCGGGTCCACTCTTCTAGACCGATAACAACAAAGGCCCGTCCTCTAAGCCTTCAAACCCACTCTTCTAGGTTTGGGACAAGCCACTAGTTTCCACGAAACTAACAGACATTGCCTCTTGACTAAATGATGCATGTACAATCAGCCACAACAAATGCACTTAAGACCGACATCTTAATCTCATGCATTCAAATAATTCATCTCTTCAAGAATTACATTATGATTGCACATACAACATATTCACATAACATTCATCGATGTATTCATAATTCAACACTATCACCATATTATCACTCACAATGCACACATATCCACGATATGTTCTCATGCATTCTTCACAGTTATCAAACAATGCACACATATCCACGATATGTTCTCATGCATTATTCACATTTAATCATATACATACAATATGCATTTACAACATCTATCAAGCAATGCACACATATCCATGACATGTTCTCATGCATTCTATTCATACCACCATATACCAACAATATACATTCACAATTCAATATCATCACCGCATTATCAACAATGCACACATATCCACAATATGTTCTCATGCATTCTCAAGTAATTCATCATACAAGAATTACATCATGCTTACACACATAACACATTTACCACGCAATGTACATATATTCACGATATATTCTCACGCATTGTTCATACATAATCGCATCCAATCAATACAAACATCATATTTATCAAACGATGCACGCATATCCATCAATATGCTCTCATGCATTCTTCATGTATCTTAACATACAACCACATATAAACAATATACATCCACAATACATTTTTGTATTATGTTTATTATTCATCTCATGCCATTTCATACAAGGTATACATGTCACAGTACCAATAATACAATTATAAGCTATGCACACATATATCCACAATGTTCTCATGCATACTTATTACCTAATTGTACACTACATCAAACCTTCACAAACTCATCAAATAATATGCACATAACCATTATTAAATAATACACACATAATCATTATCATGTTCTCATGTATTTATAATCGATTTGATTAATACTCATACCACAAATCTAGGATTCACGCCCAAAGGCTACCCACAACACATATCATCACCATGGATCACATACTTATTCATATCATAGAGGTATTAACCTATGTGAATCAACCAAACAATCACCACATGAACAACACAACAAAAAAAGAATGATGTCTGATTCGCCTTCATTCGCCTGGCGAACCCTCGCAGCGAATACTCGTTGGACCTTCGCCCGGCGAACTCCCCAGCGAGCGAAGTCAGTAGCTACTGACTTGGTTCGCCACCATTCACCAGCATGATCGCCCGGCGAACATTCGCCAACAACCCTTCGCCTGGCGAACCCACCAGCGAAGTCCACTGGGACTTAATCATATTTATTCGCCAGCATTCGCTGGGCTTCGCCTGGCGAGAGCCAGCGAACCTGCGCAGAACAGAACCCCATTCTGTCTTCTCCCTTTATCCCACCATTAACCAACCACTTAATCATCAAAATCAGCTCCAACAACATACCCTCATGTTACCCGACTATTCTACGGCATTACTTCCAAGTTTCAACCGATTAAATCATCATTCTACCGATTAATCCAACTTGCCCTAAAATGGAAAGTGATGAAAAACATCCACAAACCCAAACCCAACATACATAATAGCATACAATGATTAAATAGTAATGTTTCTCACCCTTACCTCGATTAATCGGAGCTTCGAAATTGGTTCTTGAAGATTCTCTAAGCTTTTTCCCTTTTTCCTCTTCATTTTTCCTCTTCTTCTTTCTTTCTCTTTTCTTTCTTTCTTTCTATCTTTCTCTTTCTCTCCAATCCCCTTTTTATATCCTTTTATTTCTTTTTTTTTTCCTTCCTCTCTATTATTTTCTTTCCATTCCATTTCTCTCTTCACAATTATCTCATTTTATCATTAATTGGAAAATATCTACTAAGCCCACCTTATTCCACCAAATAGAATAAATTAGTTAAATCCATTAACTCATATTAAATAAATCTCATAACTTATTTAAATCAGATAAACCACCTAAACCAATCCATTAGTACAATTAATCAGTTATCGAAAATTGGGCTGTTACAACCCTCCCCCACTTTAGGAATTTTCGTCCTCGAAAATGTTATCTGATCCAAACAACTCTGGATACGACTCTCGCATTCCAATTCTTCCAAATCCAATTCTCCCATAACTACTTCCACCAAAGGAATCTCTATACTTCGAAGTTGTTTCTTATCAACAACTAGAACTAGCCACGCCTCCGAAGTCAAATTCTCTCTCACTTGTACACCATCCACCTGAATCAATGTACCTCTTCAACTTAGACATATGAACACCTCATGCAATCCTCTCAAGCGACAGCAGTAAAACAGTCTAACATGCTATCCGCCTCACGCTTCCGCTGCACTACTCTGATACAGATCAACAAAACACAGGGTGCTCACGAGACTTCAAGCTCGACCAACACCAATTACTACCATAACTCTCAAAACACGGCCTTACTTGGATTCTTTGATCGTTTCCATCGTCCCTTGCACGGTCTTTGATCCGAGTACAACACTCCTGTTGGACATGCAACAACACAAAGGAGTCATACCCTCTTACCCAACGAACTTCATACGATGTTGTTTCCGATACGAAATGGCAATAGTTATTGTAGGCAACTCCATCAACGACAATTAACTACCCTTAGATCTATCTTGGTCCAACACACAAGCTCTCAACGAGTCCTCTTCATACTGGATAGTTTTCTTCGTTTGTCCATGCCATTCACGGACGCTAGTCAGAGTTCATCTTCAACATGGCACCCAACCGCTTTCGCAATCTTTCCCATAATCTTAACGAAAAACTTGAGTTCCCATCTAACAGAATGATTCATCTTCACTGGTAGGCAACGAGTTACTCTTGTTAATCCATTCTTAACTGTCCAAATCGGATCATACTTCCTCAAATTCATCAGAAAACCCGGCACAAAGCCCATGGGAATATTATCCCATCCCACTCGAAATACTCAACAGTTGTATCAGATCCAACCATCTCTAATGTCCACACTTTAATTCCCAGCAAGTCTAATCAACATATACAAACTCAATCAATTCCTTCTCCATCTATGGCTATCCAAAACTATTTCTCAAATTCGGTCGCATCTTCCTAGTACCTGCACGGATACTCCATCTTTCTCGATGTACTTCTCCCTGAGTACTCTTATCCAACTCACACTATTCAGAATACACACTTCATCACGACATCTCACAATACCATTTCCCTTAATCCGAAAATAAGCCCTCTGACTTTTATCCATTAAATTCAATTAATCTATCAACTCAACTCAGAATTCCGATTTCCTCGAACCTCATCAGAATACCAAAAGTCAATCTCAACATCCAAGGCTCAACTCCATAAGAAGTCTCTTCACAGGCCGAACTCATATCTGAATTTGCTTAATCAGTTCTAACTTCCTTACCATCTTCATTAGTGTATACCAAAATTCCCGATTCGATATCTTAGCTACCACTTGGTCTCATCCGAATGGTAATTTAACCAAAACCATACTCCTTCAGGAGTTCCAATTACTTCTCTGTCTCATATTTGACTCTCTCTCAAATAAAACAAATACCTTAAGGTCAGTAACCATCTCAAATCTCAACTAAACAATTGAGGCTTCCAAACTCCGGTACAAACACACAACAGCAACCCACTCCAAATTACTTGTCAGATAATCCCTCTCTGTACTTTATATTGCCTTCAAGCATAACCAAAACTCATTAATGTTGTACTTAACACATCTCTTAATCATATCAACAAAGTATCTCAAAACACAACGGCAATCCTGTCGGACTTGGCAAAACCAATACACGAACTGTTGACAGCTTTCTCAAAATTCTTTGAACTTTCTTCACAGTAGTACATCACTGCCTCTTCCCCAATACTAATAACTCAAGTTCCCGACGCTCAACATGAACCCCTATACTCTCCGAACATATCCAAACACCATCGATTACATAACCATTGACTCTCTCAATCAAGTGTGGAAAATCATTATATCAAACTGACACTCAGCTGTGAACTTATGGTGATAACACAAACCGCACTCTCCGCGCTTACCATAACATCCAAACATTTTTCGCCAATAAATACTTAATTCCATGTCACTACTTTCACATCACATAGAGCACTGTAATATCTTCCAACGCTTCTAATCTTGCGTCATTCCGAATTACGATTTTCCGTTACGACAAAATCACGGAAACAACCCTTCCACACTTAAAGGTCATCCAATACCTCTCCAACTCTTGAAATGCTTAAGGGTCCAATTATACCAACCATGTATTCCACATCTTATTTCCTTTAGTAATCACTAGAAGTCATTATCCACCCTTATACTCAACTCCACAATCTGTTGCCGTAGCACACACACCAGACATAATTCTCAACACTACTCAATCAATTTAATTCTTCGACTGTCCAAACAGATATAATTAGTCGGCAAAACCGCCATCTTCCCACTTTCATTAGCACCCCGAATTCCCATCAAAATTAACCATCTCCTCACTGTCTCGTGCCGACTCATCAACACACTTCTTAATCACCTGGCTTAGCTCCAAACAATTCTCTGCTCACGCCACCTAAGCTTGCAAGACACGTCCATCCCATCCAACAGAACTCCAACTACTATCAACAAGAGATTAAGGGTGATCAGTTCCTCAATTTGTCAATAGGCAGCTGAAAATCATGATGGAGTATAGACTATCTTTACCAAACCACAAGAGTGTTAACCACCCACTGAGCTACAACTTCTACACCTGCAGCATCTTGGAGAAGCACAACTTCAGCCCCACCTAGATCATTCCCACTTCTCCAGACAAGGTTAAGCAACAACATGTATCGACAGTGTTTTCACACACATGTCGCATACAAGGGAACAAATAACATTAGACAACTTGGCCGGACGGACCGACCTGCTCTGATACCACTAATGTAACACCCTTCTAAACCCCGCAAATAATATATGCATAATCAGAGTAAAAGTTAACATGCATCCATAAAAGGGCATCACACAAAACTTGCACCACATTAAAACAATCTGTCATGCTCATAAACACCTTTCCACTTAGCAGCGGATTCATTAATGAAAATCCTTTAAAAGAAACATTTACTTTCATCATATAAAATCAACATCTCTAGGCACTAAGGCCAACATCTCATTATCTCAATTACTCCAAATATGAAAACATAACTTATGTTACATAATGTAATCCTAAAACATAAGCAATCGATCCCCGTGTTACACGACCAGAGCATGACTCGACCCATAAATAATTACTAAACCGCTACACACGTAGCGACCTCGAACTACAAGCAGAACTTCATAAAGGCCTCCAGCAACCTAATCTGCAATGCCTCATAGAGCATTATAAAACAGCAGAAGGGTGAGAAATATTACCATAATAATCAAAGCATAAAATCATGTATACATAGGTATCATATAATTAACTCCCTATTTCTCACCACAATTCAACTCATAGTCATTTACATCGTCACTTATATATATATACAACATGAATATTCACCAAGCATTTTACATCATGCATACATCCACAATTCCACAATCTTAACATTCACACCTAAGCATCTCTTCATGCATGCTTCATAAGTATTCAACAAACATCTCATTCACATGCATACTTCATATATCAATGACATTATACAATGTGACTCAACAACTCAATGCAACTTAATGCAATGCGGTACCGACTTCCGTTATCATTTTTCGGTTTTTACATTAAACCGGGTCCACTCTTCTAGACCGATAACTCGTTATCATTTTTCGGTTTTTACATTAAACCGGGTCCACTCTTCTAGACCGATAACAACAAAGGCCCGTCCTCTAAGCCTTCAAACCCACTCTTCTAGGTTTGGGACAAACCACTAGTTTCCACGAAACTAACAAACATTGCCTCTTGACTAAATGATGCATGTACAATCAGCCACAACAAATGCACTTAAGACCAACATCTTAATCTCATGCATTCAAATAATTCATCTCTTCAAGAATTAAATTATGATTGCACACACAACATATTCACATAACATTCATCGATGTATTCATAATTCAACACTATCACCATATTATCACTCACAATGCACACATATCCACGATATGTTCTCATGCATTCTTCACAGTTATCAAACAATGCACACATATCCACAATATGTTCTCATGCATTATTCACATTTAATCACATACATACAATATGCATTTACAACATCTATCAAGCAATGCACACATATCCATGACATGTTCTCATGCATTCTATTCATACCACCATATACCAACAATATACATTCACAATTCAATATCATCACCGCATTATCAACAATGCACACATATCCACAATATGTTCTCATGCATTCTCAAGTAATTCATCATACAAGAATTACATCATGCTTACACGCATAACACATTTACCACGCAATGTACATATATTCACGATATATTCTCACGCATTGTTCATACATAATCGCATCCAATCAATACAAACATCATATTTATCAAACGATGCACGCATATCCATCAATATGCTCTCATGCATTCTTCATGTATCTTAACATACAACCGCATATAAACAATATACATCCACAATACATTTTTGTATTATGTTTATTATTCATCTCATGCCATTTCATACAAGGTATACATGTCACAGTACCAATAATACAATTATAAGCTATGCACACATATATCCACAATGTTCTCATGCATACTTATTACCTAATTGTACACTACATCAAACCTTCACAAACTCATCAAATAATACGCACATTACCATTATTAAATAATACACACATAATCATTATCATGTTCTCATGTATTTATAATCGATTTGATTAATACTCATACCACAAATGTAACAGCCCAAATTTTATTAAATAATTAATTGTAGTAATTAATTGATTTAGTGGGATTTTATGTTAATATTGGAATTAATTTTTATTAATTGGAATTAATAGAGAATTGAAAGGAAATTGGAAGGAAAGAAAATAAAAGGGATATATAAGTGAGAAAGAAGAGAAAGGAAATTAGAGAAAACATTTGGAGAGAAAGAGGAAAGAAAGAAGAAAGGAGAGAAAGAGAGGAGAAGAAGAGGAAAAGTGGAAAAATCATCAAGAACCAACATCAAAGCTCCGATTAATCGAGGTAAGAGTGAGAAATGTTTCTATTTGATCATTGCATGATGTTATGTATGTTGGGTTGGGGTTTTGGTAGAGTTTTCATCACTTTCCAATTAGGGCAAATGTTGGATTAATCGGTAGATTGATGATTTAATCGGTTGGAACTGAGTAATAACGCCGTAGAATAGTAGGGTAACATGTATTGATGCTATTTGTAATGATTTGGATGTTCAAGAGTTGGTGGATGGTGGAATGGTGAAGGAGGGACAGAGTGTGGTTTTGTTCTGCGCAGGTTCGCTGGCTCTCGCCATGCGAAGCCCAGCGAATGCTGGCGAATAATTAAGTTTAAGTTCCAGTGGACTTCACTGGCGAGTTCGCCAGGAGAAGTTGGATAGTGAAGGTTCGCCCAGCGAAGGTGCTGGCGAATGGTGGCGAATGAAGTCAGTAGCTACTGACTTGGTCTCGCTGGGAAGTCTCGCCAGGCGAAGCCTAGCGAGTGTTCACTGAGAGAGTTCGCCAGGCGAAGGCCAGGCGAAGGTTCGCTGCGAGGGTTCGCCAGGCGAATGTGACAACATTTTTCTTTTGCTGTGTTGCTCATGTGGTGATTGTTTGATTGATTCACATAGGTTAATACCTCTATGATATGATATAGATATGATCTATTGTGATGATGTGTACTGTGGGTAGCCTCCGGGCGTGAATCCTAGTTGATGTGCGATGCGTATTAATTATGATAAATAGAAATACATGTGAATACAATGATGAATGTATGTGTATTGTCTAATGAACTTGCGAATGCTTAATGGGTATACAATTATATGATGAGTATGCATGAGAACATTGTGGATATGTGTGCATGACTTATAATTGTATAAATGGTATTGTGATGTGAATACCTTGATTGTGTGATATATGTTGTATGTGCAATCATTGTGTAATTCTTGAAGAGATGAATTATGTAAATGCATGAGATTAAGATGTCGGTCTTAAGTGCATTTGTTGTGGTTGATTGTACATGCATCATTTAGTCAAGAGGCAATGTCTGTTAGTTTCGTGGAAACTAGTGGCTTGTCCCAAACCTAGAAGGGTGGGTTTGAAGGCTTAGAGGACGGGCCTTTGTGGTTATCGGTCTAGAAGAGTGGACCCGGTTTAATGTAAAAACCGAAAAAAGATAACGGGTTATCGGTCTAGAAGAGTGGACCCGGTTTAATGTAAAAACCGAAAAAAAGATAACAAGAGTCGGTACCGTATTGCATGAGTTGCATTGAGTTGTTGAGTCACATTAATATATGACATATGCATGAAGAGATGCTTATGTGTGAATGATGAGATTGTGAAATTGTGAGAGTATGCATGATGTGGAAATGCTTTACAAATATTCGTGTTGTTATTATATGTGTGGCAAATATATATGACTAAGAAATTGAATTGTGGTGAGAAATACGAAGTGGAACTTGTATTGATTACCTATATATATATATATATATATATATATATATATATATATATATATATATATAATCTTATGCTTTGATTATTATGGTTATATTTCTCACCCTTCTGCTGTTTTATAATGCTCTACGAGGCATTGCAGATTAGGATGCTGGAGTCCCTTTTATGAAGTATTCTTCATTCTTTTGAGTCTGCTGCTCTGATATGTAACACCGGGTAGTTAGACTAGTATAGTCATTCTTTTGTGATACATTGCGATGTATCAGTTGATGTGATTGTGTAATCTAACTGATATGATGTATTAATTTGGATTAACTTGTGTGTACGTGGATTAATATTTTGAAAACGATTAAATGATTTGATCTTTCGCTTAATTTTGAAAATGTTACATATCTTATGGAGAAAAATGTGAAAGTGTTTTATTGGTGAAATTGTGGCATTCTTCTTTTATACCTTATTATAAAACCTTTTTACTCTGATAATTTGTATGTGCTTAACTGTTTTATATGCATTTATTTGGGGTATAGAAGGGGGTGTTACAATAGTGGTATCAGAGCAGGTCGGTCCGTCCGGCCAAGTTGTTAGAGTGTTTTTTTTCCCTGTGTGTTATTGATATGCGTGTGTTGCATTATCAATATTGGTTGTTCTTACGTGGTTCTGTGGTGGGAATTAGTAAGATGGTTGCAGGAAGGAACGACGAAGCGATTGCGGAGGCATTGACGAGATTGGCGGGGGCAATTGGGCAGAATCCTCCGGCCAATGTGAATGTGAGGAATCATGCTGATGATGGATTCCGTGCTTTGGGGAAATTCCAAAAGAATAACCCTCCGGTCTTCAAGGGAACTCATGAACCGGACAAGGCACAAATTTGGTTGAAAGTTGTGGAAAAGATTTTTCGAGTTATGAATTGCTCGGATGCACAGAAGGTGCAGTTTGGGACTCATATGCTCGAAGAAGAAGCTGAAGATTGGTGGGGTAATACTCGCCAAAGATTTGAGGTAGATGATATTGTGATTACGTGGGATTTGTTTAGAGAAACCTTTCTGGAAAAGTATTTTCCAGAGGATGTGCGGGGGAAGAAAGAGATCGAATTTCTTGAGTTGAAGCAAGGTAATTCGACGGTTTTCTGAGTTGGTTAACAAGAGCAGAATTTATGACGAAGACAGTAGGGCTAGGTCTAGCCACTACAAGAGCCTAAGTGATAAGAAAGGAAAAGGACAATTCAGAGGAAAACCTTACGTAACTCCTGCCGATAAGGGGAAACAAAAGGTTGGTTTTGGCAAGAAGCTAAGTGGGGGAGTTTCTACCCCGGTTAGGTGTTACAATTGTGGTGAAGCGGGGCATCGTGCTCCGGAGTGCAAAAGTGTTGAACAGAAGTGTTTTAAGTGTGGCAAGCCAGGCCACAAGGCTCTAGAGTGTAGAAGCGGTGCGGGTGTTACTTGCTATAACTGTGGTGAGCGAGGGCACATCAGTACCAAGTGCGATAAGCTGAAGAAGAATCAAGGGAGCGGGAAAGTGTTCGCTCTATCTGGATCTGAGACTGCTAGCGACGATCGATTGATCCGAGGTACGTGCTTCATTAATGGTACACCTTTGATCGCTATAATTGATACCGGAGCTACGCATTCTTTTATTTCTTTGGATTGTGTTAGAAGGTTGAATCTTGAGTTGTCTGTGATTGGTGGCGGTATGGTTATTGATACTCCTGCTATGGGTTCGGTAACTACACCTTATGTTTGCTTGAATTGCCCGTTGAGTATTTTCGGTAGAGATTTTGGGATTGATTTAGTGTGTCTTCATTTAGATCAACTGGATGTCATTCTTGGAATGAATTGGTTAAAATTCAATCGTGTGTATATTAACTGTTTTGACAAAACGGTTATTTTTTCCCGACTCAGATGTTGAAAGGGAATTGTTTATGACGAGGAAACAAGTGAAGGAATCGGTACAAGATGGGGCTAAGGTATTTATGCTTATGGCAACTTTGAGTACTAGTGAAAGTGAAGAGATTGATGCTTTGCCCATTGTTAGAGATTTTCCGGAAGTATTCCCTGAAGAGATAAAGGATTTACCGTCGGAGCGAGAAGTGGAGTTTTCGATAGATTTGATTCCTGGAACTAGTCCGATATCGATGGCTCCATATAGTATGTCGGCCTCGGAGTTAAAAGAGTTGAAGAGTCAACTTGAGGATTTGCTTGAAAAGAGGTTTATTCGTCCGAGCGTGTCACCGTGGGGTGCACCGGTGTTGTTGGTTAAGAAGAAAGAGGGTTCTATGAGGCTCTGTGTGGATTACAGACAGTTGAACAAGGTGACTATTAAGAATAAGTATCCACTTCCAAGGATTGATGATCTGATGGATCAGTTGGTTGGTGCAAGCGTGTTCAGCAAGATTGATTTGAGATCTGGGTATCATCAGATCCGTGTGAAAGCTGAGGATATTCAGAAGACGGCCTTTCGGACGAGGTATGGACACTATGAGTATTCCGTGATGCCATTTGGTGTGACTAATGCACCAAGTGTATTTATGGAGTACATGAATAGGATTTTCCATCCTTATTTGGATAAGTTTGTGGTGGTGTTTATCGACGACATCTTGGTTTATTCGAAGAGCGAAGGAGAGCATGTCGAGCATCTGAAGATTGTGTTATCTATGCTGAGAGAGAAGCAGTTGTTCGCGAAGCTTTCTAAGTGTGAATTTTGGTTGAAGGAAGTTAGTTTCCTTGGTCATGTGATTTCTAGTAGTGGTATTGCGGTCGATCCGTCGAAGGTTGAAGCGGTGTCGCAATGGGAGACTCCGAAGTCAGTTTTTGAGATCAGAAGTTTTCTTGGTTTAGCCGGTTATTATCGGAAGTTTATTGAAGGATTTGCTAAGTTATCGTTGCCGTTGACACAGTTGACTAGGAAAGGTCAAGCCTTTGTTTGGGACGCCAAGTGTGAAGCGAGTTTTCAAGAACTTAAGCGAAGGTTGACGACAACTCCTGTTTTGATTCTGCCAAATCCAGAAGAACCATTCATTGTGTATTGTGATGCTTCTTTGATGGGTTTAGGAGGTGTGTTGATGCAGAATAACCAAGTTGTAGCTTATGCTTCGAGGCAACTCAAAGTGCATGAGAAGAATTATCCGACGCATGACTTAGAGTTGGCCGCCGTTGTGTTCGTGTTGAAACTCTGGAGGCATTATTTATTTGGCGCAAGATTTGAAGTGTTTAGTGACCACAAGAGTTTGAGATATCTTTTTGATCAAAAGGAATTGAATGCGAGACAAAGAAGATGGCTTGAACTTTTGAAGGATTTTTATTTTGGCTTGAACTACCATCCGGGTAAAGCGAATATAGTAGCGGATGCATTGAGTCGGAAATCATTGCATATGTCGGCGTTGATGGTGAAAGAGTTAGAATTGGTCGAGCAATTTCGAGATTTGAGTTTGGTATGTGAGAGAACTTCTTTTGGATTTAAGTTGGGTATGTTAAAGCTTACAAGTGGTATTTTGGATGAAATTCGAGAAGGACAGAAATCGGATTTGAGCTTAGCTGATCGGTTGACTTTAATCAACCAAGGCCAAGGTGGTGATTTTCGGATTGATGAGAATGGTATTATGAGATGTCGAGATCGAGTTTGTGTTCCGAACATGGTTGAGCTTAAGAAGAGCATCCTTGAGGAAGGACATCGTAGCGGATTGAGTATTCATCCGGGTGCTACTAAGATGTATCAGGATTTGAGGAAAGTATTTTGGTGGCCTAGTATGAAGAAGGATATCGCGGAATTTGTATATTCTTGTTTGACTTGCCAGAAGTCAAAGATTGAGCATCAGAAGCCATCGGGTTTGATGAAGCCGTTGTTTATTCCTGAGTGGAAATGGGATAGTATCTCCATGGATTTTGTATCGGGTTTGTCGAGGACGCCGAGTAATTTTGAGGCTATTTGGGTTATCGTGGATAGGTTGACTAAATCTGCTCACTTTATTCCTATGCGTATGGATTACCCTTTGGAGAAGTTGGTTAAGTTGTATATTGAGAGGATTGTGTGTCTGCATGGTATTCCGTTAAGTATTGTTTCGGATAGAGATCCGCGGTTTACTTCGAGATTTTGGGAGAGCCTGCAGAGTGTTTTGGGTACTAAGTTGCGTTTGAGTTCAGCGTATCATCCTCAGACTGATGGTCAGACGGAGAGGACGATTCAGTCGCTTGAAGATCTTTTGAGAGCTTGTGTATTGGAAAAAGGAGGAGCTTGGGATAGCTACTTGCCTTTGATTGAGTTTACCTACAACAACAGTTTCCATTCGAGTATTAGTATGGCACCATTTGAGGCGTTGTATGGTAGGCGGTGTATGACACCATTGTGTTGGTTCGAGTCCGGAGAGAGTTCTGTTGTTGGACCCGAGTTAGTTCAACAGACTACTGATAAGATCAAGATGATTCAAGAGAAGATGAGAATTACTCAGAGTCGTCAGAAGAGTTATTATGACAAGAGGAGGAAGGCACTTGAATTTCAAGAGGGAGATCATGTGTTTCTTCGAGTCACTCCGATGACAGGTGTTGGTAGGGCACTGAAGTCGCGCAAGTTGTCGCCGCATTTCATTGGTCCTTATCAGATTTTGCAAAGGATATGAGAAGTGGCCTATCGTGTGGCTTTACCACCGTCGCTTGCTAATCTTCACGACGTATTCCATATATCTCAGTTGAGGAAATACATTGCGGATCCGTCTCATGTAGTCCAAATAGATGATGTGCAGGTGAGAGATAACCTGACTGTTGAGACATCACCTATGCGGATTGAGGATCGGAAATTGAAACAGCTTCGAGGTAAAGAGATTGCTTTAGTGAAGGTCGCTTGGGGAGGACCGGCTGGTGGAAATGTTACGTGGGAGCTTGAGAGCCAGATGAAGGAGTCTTATCCAGAACTGTTTGAATCAGGTAACATTTTCGAGGACGAAAATTCCTAAGTGGGGGAGGGTTGTAACAACCCAAATTTCATTAAATAATTAATTGTAGTAATTAATTGATTTAGTGGGATTTTATGTTAATATTGGAATTAATTTTTATTAATTGGAATTAATAGAGAATTGAAAGGAAATTGGAAGGAAAGAAAATAAAAGGGATATATAAGTGAGAAAGAAGAGAAAGGAAATTAGAGAAAACATTTGGAGAGAAAGAGGAAAGAAAGAAGAAAGAAGAGAAAGAGAGGAGAAGAAGAGGAAAAGTGGAAAAATCATCAAGAACCAACATCAAAGCTCCGATTAATCGAGGTAAGAGTGAGAAATGTTTCTATTTGATCATTGCATGATGTTATGTATGTTGGGTTGGGGTTTTGGTAGAGTTTTCATCACTTTCCAATTAGGGCAAATGTTGGATTAATCGGTAGATTGATGATTTAATCGGTTGGAACTGAGTAATAACGCCGTAGAATAGTCGGGTAACATGTATTGATGCTATTTGTACTGATTTGGATGTTCAAGAGTTGGTGGATGGTGGAATGGTGAAGAAGGGACAGAGTGTGGTTCTGTTCTGCGCAGGTTCGCTGGCTCTCGCCAGGCGAGCGAAGGCGAAGCTTCGCCAGGCGAAGCCCAGCGAATGCTGGCGAATAATTAAGTTTAAGTTCCAGTGGACTTTGCTGGCGAGTTCTCCAGGCGAAGTTGGATAGCGAAGGTTCGCCCAGCGAAGGTGCTGGCGAATGGTGGCGAATGAAGTCAGTAGCTACTGACTTGGGCTCGCTGGGAAGTCTCGCCAGGCGAAGCCTAGCGAGTGTTCGCTGAGAGAGTTCGCCAGGCGAAGGCCAGGCGAAGGTTCGCTGCGAGGGTTCGCCAGGCGAATGAAGGCGAATGTGACAACATTTTTCTTTTGCTGTGTTGCTCATGTGGTGATTGTTTGATTGATTCACATAGGTTAATACCTCTATGATATGATATAGATATGATCTATTATGATGATGTGTACTGTGGGTAGCCTCCGGGCGTGAATCCTAGTTGATGTACGATGCGTATTAATTATGATAAATAGAAATACATGTGAATACAATGATGAATGTATGTGTATTGTCTAATGAACTTGCGAATGCTTAATGGGTATACAATTATGTGATGAGTATGCATGAGAACATTGTGGATATGTGTGCATGACTTATAATTGTATAAATGGTATTGTGATGTGAATACCTTGATTGTGTGATATATGTTGTATGTGCAATCATTGTGTAATTCTTGAAGAGATGAATTATGTAAATGCATGAGATTAAGATGTCGGTCTTAAGTGCATTTGTTGTGGTTGATTGTACATGCATCATTTAGTCAAGAGGCAATGTTTGTTAGTTTCGTGGAAACTAGTGGCTTGTCCCAAACCTAGAAGGGCGGGTTTGAAGGTGGTCGGAGGAGGTTAGGAGTTTGTTAGGGCTGCCGACGATTGGGGGTTACGGTGGTTGCATGGCCTCCGGCCATGCAACCGGTGAAGCTCCGGCGAGGGTTAGGGTGAAGACAGGTGTAAAGGGGATTCAGAGAGAGAGTGTGCATGTGCAACACGTGGTGGGGTTGTGTGGCAGTGAGAGAGAGATGGGAGGAAACACGTGTGTGGTTCTGAGAGTGAAGTGGGAAAATGAAGTGGCCTCCGAGAATTGCATGCGTGGCGTTCTTTATATATGGACATGTGGTAGCTGGATCCTAGGCCTCCACTACCAACTGGGCCCAAACGAAACTGAATGATTTATTGGACTTTGGATATGGACTAATGATGGTTAATGGAAAGATTAAATGGCTAATGAATTAATGACTGATTAAAGAGACTAATTAACGGACTAAACGAATTAAAATGGATTACTAATTCAAACCTAATTAATCTAATATCCTAAAAACTGATTAATAGCTACTTAATATCTAATATATCTAAACAAACCATTATACTCTAAAAACAATGTGGACTCTTAAAATGTTAAAACTATCTATTTAACAAATATCCATATTAAAATCTAAAATAAAATCTATACTAATAAAATAAAAGACTATTTAAATCTATATATTCTAAAAAATCTAAAAAATCTATATTAAAATCTATACTAATATCTATTAAAAAATAATGTCTAAAAACCTATTAAAAATATTAAAAGAATCTACTTAAATTCTAGAAAATGCTAATAATATCTAATAAAATCCTAATAATTCCAGAGGGAACAAAAATAGTACAAAACGAAAAATAGACCGACGGGATCGCAACAGAACGACCGAAATATCCCCAAACATAACAGCGCGAGCTGAAAACACCGGGAAGAGCACGAATTCCCAAAAATGCGACTCCGCCTATCCGAACTGATTAAAAAACACCTGAAACGTGAGACGAGGGCTGTGATCCCGGTAAAATCAATATGATCGGCAAAATGCGTTGTATGCAGTATGCGAATGCGAATGCAAAAATGCGTCGAAACATAAACCAGATGTAGGACCTGGTTGGTCAAATTTTGGGGTGCAACACTGATGAACGCATAGGATGCCGAACTTGAGTCAGTTTAGGTCCATACCTGTGAGCAGGGTTGGGTTTGTTGCAGGAAACTTTGACCTTCAGACCACCTGGTTTTCTTGACAGTGAATCAGTTCTATTGGTACCGGAGTTTCTCATCTGCAGATATGTTTGTTCTTGATAGAGCAGGTTTTAATCAGAGGATCTTATCATCGGATGTGTATTTGTTCTTGATAGAGCAGGTTTTGATCAGAGGATCTTATCATCGGATGTGTATTTGTTCTTGATAGAGCAGGTTTTGATCAGAGGATCTTATCATCAGGTGTGTATTTGTTCTTGATAGAGCAGGTTTTGACCAGAGGATCTTATCATCAGGTGTGTATTTGTTCTTGATAGAGCAGATTGGGATCAGAGGATCTTATCATCAGATGTGTACTTGTTCTTGACAGAGCAGGTTTATGACTGGGGTCTGAGGATCTCAATATCAGGTGTCTGTTCTTGATAGAGCAGAGTTTTATTACCAGATGCTTGTTCTTGATAGAGCAGAGTTTCGGTCATCAGACGTTTGTTCTTGATAGAGCAGATTTATGATTGGGGTCTGAAGATCTCATCAGCGGATGTATGTTTGTTCTTGATAGAGCAGATTTATGATTGGGGTCTGAAGATCTCATCAGCAGATGTATGTTTGTTCTTGATAGAACAGAGTTTTATTATCAGATGTTTGTTCTTGATAGAGCAGATTTCTTGGTCCTATATCAGAGGTCTTTATTATCAGACATTTGTTCTTGACAGAGCAGAATTATGATCTTGTGTATATGGCCCTATCAGATGGTTGTTCTTGACAGAGCGGATTTGTGTTCCGATA
>CAWUDS030006012.1:0-42173 GCA_963859935.3 Lathyrus sativus | reverse complement strand
GAACAGTAACACGAGTATTTTTCCTTTAAAAAGAAAGCAAATTCGGGTCATAACCTAACTGGGTCCAAAACATAACCCAGGCCCAATACATGACCCAACACTAAAATAAAATTCTAATGCTGTAACTTCAAACGGAATTCTGAAATTTTTGGCTTCGAATCTGACTTCGACTCCAACATGAAAGTCGTAGCTCTCTCTCTTAGCTTTCCGGCGAATTTTAGAACGCCTCAAACAGATTTCCGGAACTCGAGTTATGATCGTTTCCGTGCAGACTGCTAAAGCTGAAAAATAAGTGCGGAAATCAAATTAAGCCAAAAATAAAATAAAATATAAAAACAAAATAAAACATAAAAATAATCAAGATAAAGTAAAGAAATGCCTAAGTAAAAATATAGGAGAAAGTGCATAAATATGCACTGATCACTCATCACGTTGGGAGCTCTTAAGCGTCTCCCCATGGACACAAACCTTAGGATCTATGACATTTTGATATTAATGATTATAGGAATACCTTAATGAATATAATGAGAAAATTTTTTAGACAATGACAACGATAATTCTAAAATACAAAAGTGTACAGACAAGTGTTTGACACTGGTTGGCTTGTGGATTTTTCTCAACCGGTACTCGTAATGTCTTGAAAACTCTTCGAATGGGGATAAAAAGAAATAATCTTTTTATAGGATGATATATTTATGATCATAGTCTATATATAGAATGATAATCATTTAGAATTCTCATTATTTCGAAATGGATAATCTTGACATCCATTTATATTTAAGCACATATTCAATTAAATAATTAATTATTAAATATAATTAATTATTTTATTTACTTACTCAACCGATTATGATTCTTATATATATATATATATATATATATATATATATATATATATATATATATATATATATATATATATTATATATATATATATATATATATATATATATATATATATATATATATATATATATATATATATATATATATATATATATATATATATATATATATATATATATATATATATATATATTGCTCTGTCCCGCTCATCACACGGGGTCGGCCCAATCCATCTCTCCGTCGTGGAGGGCCTAGCTCATTGATCAGTTGTCGCTCGCGGATCAAAACGAATGCTTTTGATGAAAACGTAATACAGCGACAATTCAACTCGGATATCGTCTCAAGGATTCTTTTATGTGATTAATCTACCAAATTCGAAATGGAGGGGGAGTTGGTTTGGTTTCTGATCGGATAAATAAAGAAAATGCAATTAAGAGGTTAAAATAAGTGATTATCAAAATAAGTCAATCTACTGTTTTCGGTTCCGGCTTATCACGGGTTTCTACCTTACCAATTTCCTAAGCGATTTCGATCTCTATTCGATTCCTATGTCAATTAACAAGCGCAAAAGACATAAACTAGATTAACAATCCTATATTCCAAATTAAACAAACGGATTAAGTTTTCGTGAATTAAGCAAATACGAATTATAAACGCGAATTAACGATAAAGGTACGTAACGACGAATAAAAGCTAAGGATGCAATCATACGAATTTAATCAAAACAATTCTATAAACTAACAGATTAAGCAAAAGCAATTCATAGAATAGTGTTTAAAGAGAAACGAATTAGATTGATAAAGTAAAAACCTCAAAGCGTTGGAACGCTATTACAGCAGAATAACTCTAAGGAATTAGCTCTCGATGGTTCTCTCAAAGCTCCGAATGTATTTTTCGTGAATATGTAACTAGGTGAACAGTAACACGAGTATTTTTCCCTTAAAAAGAAAGCAAATTCGGGTCATAACCCAACTGGGTCGAAAACATAACCCAGGCCCAATACATGACCCAACACTAAAATAAAATTCTAATGCAGTAACTTCAAACGGAATTCTGGAATTTTGGGCTCCGAATATGACTTCGACTCCAACACGAAAGTCGTAGCTATCTCTCTTAGCTTTCCGGCGATTTTTAGAACGCCTCAAACGGATTTCCGGAACTCCAGTTATGATCGTTTCCGTGCAGACTGCTAAAGCTGAAAAATAAGTGCGGAAATCAAATTAAGCCAAAAATAAAATAAAATGTAAAAACAAAATAAAACATAAAAATAATCAAGATAAAGTAAAGAAATGCCATAGTAAAAATATAGGAGAAAGTGCATAAATATGCACTGATCACTCATGACGCTGGGAGCGCTTAAGCGTCTCCCCATGGACAGAAACCTTAGGATCTATGACATTTTGATATTAATGATTATAGGAATACCTTAACGAATATAATGAGAAAGATTTTTAGACAATGGCAACGATAATTCTAAAATACAAAAGTGTACAGACAAGTGTTTGACACTGGTTGGCTTGTGGATTTTTCTCAACCGGTACTCGTAATGTCTTGAAAACTCTTCGAATGGGGATAAAAAGAGATAATCTTCTTATAGGATGATATATTTGAGATCATAGCCTAAATATAGAATGATAATCATTTAGAATTCTCATTATTTCGAAATGGATTATCTTGACATCCACTTATATTTAAGCACATATTCAATTAAATAATTAATTATTAAATATAATATATATATATATATATATATATATATATATATATATATATATATATATATATATATATATATATATATATATATATATATATATATATATATATATATATATATATATATATATATATATATATATATATATATATATATATATATATATATATTGCTCTGTCCCGCTCATCACACGGGGTCGGCCCAATCCATCTCTCCGTCGTGGAGGGCCTAGCTCATTGATCAGTTGTCGCTCGCGGATCTTAACGAGTGTTTTTGATGAAAACGTAATACAGCGACAATTCAACTCGGATATCGTCTCAAGGATTCTTTTATGTGATTAATCTACCAAATTCGAAATGGAGGGGGAGTTGGTTTGGTTTCTGATCGGATAAATAAAGAAAATGCAATTAAGCGGTTAAAATAAGTGATTATCAAAATAAGTCATTCTACTGTTTTCGGTTCCGGCTTATCACGGGTTTCTACCTTACCAATTTCCTAAGCGATTTCGATCTCTATTCGATTCCTATGTCAATTAACAAGCGCAAAAGACATAAACTAGATTAACAATCCTATATTCCAAATTAAGCAAACGGATTAAGTTTTCGTGAATTAAGCAAACACGAATTATAAACGCGAATTAACGACAAAGCGACGTAACGACGAATAAAAGCTAAGGATGCAATCATACGAATTTAATCAAAACAATTCTATAAACTAACAGATTAAGCAAAATCAATTCATAGAATAGTGTTTAAAGAGAAACGAATTAGATTGATAAAGTACAAACCTCAAAGCGTTGGAACGCGATTACAGCAGAATGACTCTAAGGAATTAGCTCTCCATGGTTCTCTCAAAGCTCCGAATGTATTTTTCGTGAAAATGTAACTAGGTGAACAGTAACACGAGTATTTTTCCTTTAAAAAGAAAGCAAATTCGGGTCATAACCCAACTGGGTCGAAACATAACCCAGGCCCAATACATGACCCAACACTAAAATAAAATTCTAATGCAGTAACTTCAAACGGAATTCTGGAATTTTGGGCTTCGAATCTGACTTCGACTCCAACACGAAAGTCGTAGCTCTCTCTCTTAGCTTTCCGGCGAATTTTAGAACGCCTCAAACGGATTTCCGGAACTCCAGTTATGATCGTTTCCGTGCAGACTGCTAAAGCTGAAAAATAAGTGCGGAAATCAAATTAAGCCAAAAATAAAATAAAATATAAAAACAAAATAAAGCATAAAAATAATCAAGATAAAGTAAAGAAATGCCTAAGTAAAAATATAGGAGAAAGTGCATAAATATGCACTGATCACTCATCACGCTGGGAGCGCTTAAGCGTCTCCCCATGGACACAAACCTTAGGATCTATGACATTTTGATATTAATGATTATAGGAATACCTGAACGAATATAATGAGAAAGATTTTTAGACAATGGCAACGATAATTCTAAAATACAAAAGTTGACAGACAAGTGTTTGACACTGGTTGGCTTGTGGATTTTTCTCAACCGGTACTCGTAATGTCTTGAAAACTCTTCGAATGGGGATAAAAAGAGATAATCTTCTTATAGGATGATATATTTGTGATCATAGTCTATATATAGAATGATAATCATTTAGAATTCTCATTATTTCGAAATGGATTATCTTGACATCCACTTATATTAAAGCACATATTCAATTAAATAATTAATTATTAAATATAATTAATTATTTTATTTACTTACTCAACCGATTAAGATTCTTATCACACGGGGTCGGCCCAATCCATCTCTCCGTCGTGGAGGGCCTAGCTCATTGATCAGTTGTCGCTCGCGGATCAAAACGAGTGTTTTTGATGAAAACGTAATACAGCGACAATTTAACTCGGATATCGTCCTAAGGATTCTTTTATGTGATTAATCTACCAAATTCGATATGGAGGGGGAGTTGGTTTGGTTTCTGATCGGATAAATAAAGAAAATGCAATTAAGCGGTTAAAATAAGTGATTATTAAAATAAGTCAATCTATTGTTTTCGGTTCCGGCTTATCACGGGTTTCTACCTTACCAATTTCCTAAGCGATTTCGATCTCTATTCGATTCCTATGTCAATTATCAAGCGCAAAAGACATAAACTAGATTAACAATCCTATATTCCAAATTAAGCAAACGGATTAAGTTTTCGTGAATTAAGCAAACACGAATTATAAACGCGAATTAACGACAAATCGACGTAACGACGAATAAAAGCTAAGGATGCAATCATACGAATTTAATCAAAACAATTCTATAAACTAACAGATTAAGCAAAAGCAATTCATAGAATAGTGTTTAAAGAGAAACGAATTAGATTGATAAAGTAAAAACCTCAAAGCGTTGGAACGCGATTACAGCAGAATGACTCTAAGGAATTAGCTCTCCATGGTTCTCTCAAAGCTCCGAATGTATTTTTCGTGAAAATGTAACTAGGTGAACAGTAACACGAAAATTATTCCTTTAAAAAGAAAGCAAATTCGGGTCATAACCCAACTGGGTCGAAAACATAACCCAGGCCCAATACATGACCCAACACTAAAATAAAATTCTAATGCAGTAACTTGAACCGGAATTCTGGAATTTTGGGCTCCGAATATGACTTCGACTCCAACACGAAAGTCGTAGCTCTCTCTCTTAGCTTTCCGGCGATTTTTAGAACGTCTCAAACGGATTTCCGGAACTCCAGTTATGATCGTTTCGGTGCAGACTGCTAAAGCTAAAAAATAAGTGCGGAAATCAAATTAAGCCATAAATAAAATAAAATATAAAAACAAAATAAAACATAAAAATAATCAAGATAAACTAAAGAAATGCCTAAGTAAAAATATAGGAGAAAGTGCATAAATATGCACTGATCACTCATCACGCTGGGAGCGATTAAGCGTCTCCCCATTGACACAAACCTTAGGATCTATGACATTTTGGTATTAATGATTATAGGAATACCTTAACGAATATAATGAGAAAGATTTTTAGACAATGACAACGATAATTCTAAAATACAAAAGTGTACAGACAAGTGTTTGACACTGGTTGGCTTGTGGATTTTTCTCAACCGGTACTCGTAATGTCTTGAAAACTCTTCGAATGGGGATAAAAAGAGATAATCTTCTTATAGGATGATATATTTGTGATCATAGTCTATATATAGAATGATAATCATTTAGAATTCTCATTATTTCGAAATGGATTATCTTGACATCCACTTATATTTAAGCACATATTCAATTAAATAATTAATTATTAAATATAATTAATTATTTTATTTACTTACTCAACAGATTAAGATTCTTATATATATATATATATATATATATATATATATATATATATATATATATATATATATATATATATATATATATATATATATATATATATATATATATATATATATATATATATATATATATATATATATATATATATATATATATATATATATATATATATATATATATATATATATATATATATATATATATATATATATATATATATATATATATTTATATATATTGCTCTGTCCCGCTTATCACACGGGGTCGGCCCAATCCATCTCTCCGTCGTGGAGGGCCTAGCTCATTGATCAGTTGTCGCTCGCGGATCAAAACGAGTGTTTTTGATGAAAACGTAATACAGCGACAATTTAACTCGGATATCGTCTCAAGGATTCTTTTATGTGATTAATCTACCAAATTCGAAATGGAGGGGGAGTTGGTTTGGTTTCTGATCGGATAAATAAAGAAAATGCAATTAAGCGGTTAAAATAAGTGATTATTAAAATAAGTCAATCTACTGTTTTCGGTTCCGGCTTATCACGGGTTTCTACCTTACCAATTTCCTAAGCGATTTCGATCTCTATTCGATTCCTATGTCAATTATCAAGCGCAAAAGACATAAACTAGATTAACAATCCTATATTCCAAATTAAGCAAACGGATTAAGTTTTCGTGAATTAAGCAAACACGAATTATAAACGCGAATTAACGACAAAGCGACGTAACGACGAATAAAAGCTAAGGATGCAATCATACGAATTTAATCAAAACAATTCTATAAACTAACAGATTAAGCAAAAGCAATTCATAGAATAGTGTTTAAAGAGAAACGAATTAGATTGATAAAGTAAAAACCTCAAAGCGTTGGAACGCGATTACAGCAGAATGACTCTAAGGAATTAGCTCTCCATGGTTCTCTCAAAGCTCCGAATGTATTTTTCGTGAAAATGTAACTAGGTGAACAGTAACACGAATATTTTTCCTTTAAAAAGAAAGCAAATTCGGGTCATAACCCAACTGGGTCGAAAACATAACCCAGGCCCAATACATGACCCAACACTAAAATAAAATTCTAATGCAGTAACTTCAAACGGAATTCTGGAATTTTAGGCTCCGAATCTGACTTCGACTCCAACACGAAAGTCGTAGCTCTCTCTCTTAGCTTATCGGCGAATTTTAGAATGTCTCAAACGGATTTCCGGAACTCCAGTTATGATCGTTTCCGTGCAGACTGCTAAAGCTGAAAAATAAGTGCGGAAATCAAATTAAGCCAAAAATCAAATAAAATATAAAAACAAAATAAAACATAAAAAAAATCAAGATAAAGTAAAGAAATGCCTAAGTAAAAATATAGGAGAAAGTGCATAAATATGCACTGATCACTCATCACGCTGGGAGCGCTTAAGCGTCTCCCCATGGACACAAACCTTAGGATCTATGACATTTTGATATTAATGATTATGGGAATACCTTAACGAATATAATGAGAAAGATTTTTAGACAATGACAACGATAATTCTAAAATACAAAAGTGTATATACAAGTGTTTGACACTGGTTGGCTTGTGGATTTTTCTCAACCGGTACTCGTAATGTCTTGAAAACTCTTCGAATGGGGATAAAAAGAGATAATCTTCTTATAGGATGATATATTTGAGATCATAGCCTATATATAGAATGATAATCATTTAGAATTCTCATTATTTCGAAATGGATTATCTTGACATCCACTTATATTTAAGCACATATTCAATTAAATAATTAATTATTAAATATAATTAATTATTTTATTTACTTACTCAACCGATTAAGATTCTTATATATATATATATATATATATATATATATATATATATATATATATATATATATATATATATATATATATATATATATATATATATATATATATATATATATATATATATATATATATATATATATATATATATATATATATATATATATATATATATATATATATATATATATATATATATATATATATATATATATATTGCTCTGTCCCGCTCATCACACGGGGTCGGCCCAATCCATCTCTCCGTCGTGGAGGGCCTAGCTCATTGATCAGTTATCGCTCGCGGATCAAAACGAGTGTTTTTGATGAAAACGTAATACAACGACAATTCAACTCGGATATCATCTCAAGGATTCTTTTATGTAATTAATCTACCAAATTCGAAATGGAGGGGGAGTTGGTTTGGTTTCTTATCGGATAAATAAAGAAAATGCAATTAAGCGGTTAAAATAAGTGATTATCAAAATAAGTCAATCTACTGTTTTCGGTTCCGGCTTATCACGGGTTTCTACCTTACCAATTTCCTAAGCGATTTCGATCTCTATTCGATTCCTATGTCAATTAACAATCGCAAAAGACATAAACTCGATTAACAATCCTATATTCCAAATTAAGCAAACGGATTAAGTTTTCGTGAATTAAGCAAACACGAATTATAAACGCGAATTAACGACAAAGCGACGTAACGACGAATAAAAGCTAAGGATGCAATCATACGAATTTAATCAAAACAATTCTATAAACTAACAGATTAAGCAAAAGCAATTCATAGAATAGTGTTTAAAGAGAAACGAATTAGATTGATAAAGTAAAAACCTCAAAGTGTTGGAACGCTATTACAGCAAAATGACTCTAAGGAATTAGCTCTCCATGGTTCTCTCAAAGCTCCGAATGTATTTTTCGTGAAAATGTAACTAGGTGAACAGTAACACGAGTATTTTTCCTTTAAAAAGAAAGCAAATTCGGGTCATAACCCAACTGGGTCGAAAACATAACCCAGGCCCAATACATGACCCAACACTAAAATAAAATTCTAATGCAGTAACTTCAAACGGAATTCTGGAATTTTGTGCTCCGAATCTGACTTCGACTCCAACACGAAAGTCGTAGCTCCCTCTCTTGGCTTTCCGGCGAATTTTAGAACGCCTCAAACGGATTTCCGGAACTCCAGTTATGATCGTTTCCGTGCAGACTACTAAAGCTGACAAATAAGTTCGGAAATCAAATTAAGCCAAAAATAAAATAAAATATAAAAACAAAATAAAACATAAAAATAATCAAGATAAAGTAAAGAAATGCCTAAGTAAAAATATAGGAGAAAGTGCATAAATATGCACTTATCACTCATCACGCTGGGAGCGCTTAAGCGTCTCCCCATGGACACAAACCTTAGGATCTATGACATTTTGATATTAATGATTATAGGAATACCTTAATGAATATAATGAGAAAAATTTTTAGACAATGACAACGATAATTCTAAAATACAAAAGTGTACAGACAAGTGTTTGACACTGGTTGGCTTGTGGATTTTTCTCAACCGGTACTCGTAATGTCTTGAAAACTCTTCGAATGGGGATAAAAAGATATAATTTTCTTATAGGATGATATATTTGTGATCATATTCTATATATAGAATGATAATCATTTAAATTCTCATTATTTCGAAATGGATTATCTTGACATCTATATATATATATATATATATATATATATATATATATATATATATATATATATATATATATATATATATATATATATATATATATATATATATATATATATATATATATATATATATATATATATATATATATATATATATATATATATATATATATATATGTATGTATATTGCTCTGTCCCGCTCATCACACGGGGTCGGCCCAATCCATCTCTCCGTCGTGGAGGGCCTAGCTCATTGATCAGTTATCGCTCGCGGATCAAAACGAGTGTTTTTGATGAAAACGTAATACAGCGACAATTCAACTCGGATATCATCTCAAGGATTCTTTTATGTGATTAATCTACCAAATTCGAAATGGAGGGGGAGTTGGTTGGGTTTCTGATCGGATAAATAAAGAAAATGCAATTAAGCGGTTAAAATAAGTGATTATCAAAATAAGTTAATCTACTGTTTTCGGTTCCGGCTTATCACGGGTTTCTACCTTACCAATTTCCTAAGCGATTTCGATCTCTATTCGATTCCTATGTCAATTAACAAGCGCAAAAGACATAAACTCGATTAACAATCCTATATTCCAAATTAAGCAAACGGATTAAGTTTTCGTGAATTAAGCAAACACGAATTATAAAGGCGAATTAACGACAAAGCGACGTAACGATGAATAAAAGCTAAGGATGCAATCATATGAATTTAATCAAAACAATTCTATAAACTAACAGATTAAGCAAAAACAATTCATAGAATAGTGTTTAAAGAGAAACGAATTAGATTGATAAAGTAAAAACCTCAAAGCGTTGGAACGCGATTACAGCAGAATGACTCTAAGGAATTAGCTCTCCATGGTTTTCTCAAAGCTCCGAATGTATTTTTCTTGAAAATGTAACTAGGTGAACAGTAACACGAGTATTTTTTCTTTAAAAAGAAAGCAAATTCGGGTCATAACCCAACTGGGTCGAAAACATAACCCAGGCCCAATACATGACCCAACACTAAAATAAAATTCTAATACAGTAACTTCAAACGGAATTCTTGAATTTTGGGCTCAGTATCTGACTTCGACTCCAACACGAAAGTCGTAGCTCTCTCTCTTAGCTTTCCGACGATTTTTAGAACGCCTAAAACGGATTTCCGGAACTCCAGTTATGATCGTTTCCGTGCAGACTGCTAAAGCTGAAAAATAAGTGCGGAAATCAAATTAAGCCAAAAATAAAATAAAATATAAAAACAAAATAAAACATAAAAATAATCAAGATAAAGTAAAGAAATGCCTAAGTAAAAATATTGGAGAAAGTGCATAAATATGCACTTATCACTCATCACGCTGGGAGCGCTTAAGCGTCTCCCCATGGACACAAACCTTAGGATCTATGACATTTTGATATTAATGATTATAGGAATACCTTAACGAATATAATGAGAAAGATTTTTAGACAATGGCAACGATAATTCTAAAATACAAAAGTGTACAGACAAGTGTTTGACACTGGTTGGCTTGTGGATTTTTCTCAACCGGTACTCGTAATGTCTTGAAAACTCTTCGAATGGGGATAAAAAGATATAATTTTCTTATAGGATGATATATTTGTGATCATATTCTATATATAGAATGATAATCATTTAAATTCTCATTATTTCGAAATGGATTATCTTGACATCTATATATATATATATATATATATATATATATATATATATATATATATATATATATATATATATATATATATATATATATATATATATATATATATATATATATATATATATATATATATATATATATATATATATATATATATATATATATATATATATGTATGTATATTGCTCTGTCCCGCTCATCACACGGGGTCGGCCCAATCCATCTCTCCGTCGTGGAGGGCCTAGCTCATTGATCAGTTATCGCTCGCGGATCAAAACGAGTGTTTTTGATGAAAACGTAATACAGCGACAATTCAACTCGGATATCGTCTCAAGGATTCTTTTATGTGATTAATCTACCAGGGGGAGTTGGTTTGGTTTCTGATCGGATAAATAAAGAAAATGCAATTAAGCGGTTAAAATAAGTGATTATCAAAATAAGTCAATCTACTGTTTTCGGTTCCGGCTTATCACGGGTTTCTACCTTACCAATTTCCTAAGCGATTTCGATCTCTATTCGATTCCTATGTCAATTAACAAGCGCAAAAGACATAAACTAGATTAACAATCCTATATTCCAAATTAAGCAAACGGATTAAGTTTTCGTGAATTAAGCAAACACGAATTATAAACGCAAATTAACGACAAAGCGACGTAACGATGAATAAAAGCTAAGGATGCAATCATACGAATTTAATCAAAACAATTCTATAAACTAACAGATTAAGCAAAAGCAATTCATAGAATAGTGTTTAAAGAGAAACGAATTAGATTGATAAAGTAAAAACCTCAAAGCGTTGGAACGCGATTACAGCAGAATGACTCTAAGGAATTAGCTCTCCATGGTTCTCTCAAAGCTCCGAATGTATTTTTCATGAAAATGTAACTAGGTGAACAGTAACACGAGTATTTTTCCTTTAAAAATAAAGCAAATTCGGGTCATAACCCAACTGGGTCGAAAACATAACCAGGCCCAATACATGACCCAACAATAAAATAAAATTCTAGTGCAGTAAGTTCAAACGGAATTCTGGAATTTTGGGCCTGAATCTGACTTCGACTCCAACACGAAAGTCGTAGCTCTCTCTCTTAGCTTTCCGGCGAATTTTAGAACGCCTCAAACGGATTTCCGGAACTCCAGTTATGATCGTTTCCGTGCAGACTGCTAAAGCTGAAAAATAAGTGTGGAAATCAAATTAAGCCAAAAATAAAATAAAATATAAAAACAAAATAAAACATAAAAATAATCAAGATAAAGTAAAGAAATGCCTAAGTAAAAATATAGGAGAAAGTGCATAAACATGCACTGATCACTCATCACGCTGGGAGCGCTTAAGCGTCTCCCCATGGACACAAACCTTAGGATCTATGACATTTTGATATTAATGATTATAGGAATACCTTAAAGAATATAATGAGAAAGATTTTTAGACAATGGCAACGATAATTCTAAAATACAAAAGTGTACAGACAAGTGTTTGACACTGGTTGGCTTGTGGATTTTTCTCAACCGGTACTCGTAATGTCTTGAAAACTCTTCGAATGGGGATAAAAAGATATAATTTTCTTATAGGATGATATATTTGTGATCATAGTCTATATATAGAATGATAATCATTTAAATTCTCATTATTTCGAAATGGATTATCTTGACATCCACTTATATTTAAGCACATATTCAATTAAATAATTAATTATTAAATATAATTAATTATTTTATTTACTTACTCAACCGATTAAGATTCTTATATATATATATATATATATATATATATATATATATATATATATATATATATATATATATATATATATATATATATATATATATATATATATATATATATATATATATATATATATATATATATATATATATATATATATATATATATATATATATATATATATATATATATATATATATATATATATATATATTGCTCTGTCACGCTCATCACACGGGGTCGCCCCAATCCATCTCACCGTCGTGGAGGGCCTAGCTCATTGATCAGTTGTCGCTCGCGGATCAAAACGAGTGTTTTTGATGAAAACGTAATACACCGACAATTCAACTCGGATATCGTCTCAAGGATTCTTTTATGTGATTAATCTACCAAATTCGAAATGGAGGGGGAGTTGGTTTGGTTTCTGATCGGATAAATAAAGAAAATGCAATTAAGCGGTTAAAATAAGTGATTATCAAAATAAGTCAATCTACTGTTTTCGGTTCCGGCTTATCACGGGTTTCTATCTTACCAATTTCCTAAGCGATTTCGATCTCTATTCGATTCCTATGTAAATTAACAAGCGCAAAAGACATAAACTAGATTAACAATCCTATATTCCAAATTAAGCAAACGGATTAAGTTTTCGTGAATTAAGCAAACACGAATTATAAACGCGAATTAACGACAAAGCGACGTAACGGCGAAAAAAAGCTAAGGATGCAATCATACGAATTTAATCAAAACAATTCTATAAACTAACAGATTAAGCAAAAGCAATTCATAGAATAGTGTTTAAAGAGAAACGAATTAGATTGATAAAGTAAAAACCTCAAAGCGTTGGAACGCGATTACAGCAGAATGACTCTAAGGAATTAGCTCTCCATGGTTCTCTCAAAGCTCCGAATGTATTTTTCTTGAAAATGTAACTAGGTGAACAGTAACACGAGTATTTTTCCTTTAAAAAGAAAGCAAATTTGGGTCATAACCCAACTGGGTCGAAAACATAACCCAGGCCCAATACATGACCCAACACTAAAATAAAATTCTAATGCAGTAACTTCAAACGGAATTCTGGAATTTTGGGCTCCGAATCTGACTTTGACTCCAACGCGAAAGTCGTAGATCTCTCTCTTGGCTTTCCGGCGAATTTTAGAACGCCTCAAACAGATTTCCGGAACTCCAGTTATGATCGTTTTCGTGCAGACTGCTAAAGCTGAAAAATAAGTGCGGAAATCAAATTAAGCCAAAAATAAAATAAAATATAAAAACAAAATAAAACGTAAAAATAATCAAGATAAAGTAAAGAAATGCCTAAGTAAAAATATAGGAGAAAGTTCATAAATATGCACTGATCACTCATCACGCTGGGAGCGCTTAAGCGTCTCCCCATGGACACAAACCTTAGGATCTATGACATTTTGATATTAATGATTATAGGAATACCTTAACGAATATAATGAGAAAGATTTTTAGACAATGACAACGATAATTCTAAAATACAAAAGTGTACAGACAAGTGTTTGACACTGGTTGGCTTGTGGATTTTTCTCAACCGGTACTCGTAATGTCTTGAAAACTCATCGAATGGGGATAAAAAGAGATAATCTTCTTATAGGATGATATATTTGTGATCATAGTCTATATATAGAATGATAATCATTTAGAATTCTCATTATTTCGAAATGGATTATCTTGACATCCACTTATATTTAAGCACATATTCAATTAAATAATTAATTATTAAATATAATTAATTATTTTATTTACTTACTCAACCGGTTAAGATTCTTATATATATATATATATATATATATATATATATATATATATATATATATATATATATATATATATATATATATATATATATATATATATATATATATATATATATATATATATATATATATATATATATATATATATATATATATATATATATATATATATATATATATATATATATATATATATATATATATATATATATATATATATATATATATATATATATATATATATTGCTCTGTCCCACTCATCACACGGGGTCGGCCCAATCCATCTCTCCGTCGTGGAGGGCCTAGCTCATTGATCAGTTGTCGCTCGCGGATCAAAACGAGTGTTTTTGATGAAAACGTAATACAGCGACAATTCAACTCGGATATCGTCTCAAGGATTCTTTTATGTGATTAATCTACCAAATTCGAAATGGAGGGGGAGTTGGTTTGGTTTCTGATCGGATAAATAAAGAAAATGCAATTAAGCGGTTAAAATAAGTGATTTTCAAAATAAGTCAATCTACTGTTTTCGGTTCCGGCTTATCACGGGTTTCTACCTTACCAATTTCCTAAGCGATTTCGATCTCTATTCGATTCCTATGTCAATTAACAAGCGCAAAAGACATAAACTAGATTAACAATCCTATATTCCAAATTAAGCAAACGGATTAAGTTTTCGTGAATTAAGCAAACACGAATTATAAACGCGAATTAACGACAAAGCAACGTAACGACGAATAAAAGCTAAGGATGCAATCATACGAATTTAACCAAAACAATTCTATAAACTAACAGATTAAGCAAAAGCAATTCATAGAATAGTGTTTAAAGAGAAACGAATTAGATTGATAAAGTAAAAACCTCAAACGTTGGAACGCGATTACAACAGAATGACTCTAAGGAATTAGCTCTCCATGGTTCTCTCAAAGCTCCGAATGTATTTTTCGTGAAAATGTAACTAGGTGAACAGTAACACGAGTATTTTTCCTTTAAAAAGAAAGCAAATTCGGGTCATAACCCAACTGGGACGAAAACATAACCCAGACCCAATACATGACCCAACACAAAAATAAAATTCTAATGCAGTAACTTCAAACGGAATTCTGGAGTTTTGGGCTCCGAATCTGACTTCGACTCCAACACGAAAGTCGTAGCTCTCTCTCTTAGCTTTCCGGCGAATTTTAGAACGCCTCAAACGGATTTCCGGAACTCCAGTTATGATCGTTTCCGTGCAGACTGCTAAAGCTGTAAAATAAGTGCGGAAATCAAATTAAGCCAAAAATAAAATAAAATATAAAAACAAAATAAAACATAAAAATAATCAAGATAAAGTAAAGAAACGCCTAAGTAAAAATATAGGAGAAAGTGCATAAATATGTACTGATCACTCATCACGCTGGGAGCGCTTAAGCGTCTCCCCATGGACACAAACCTTAGGATCTATGACATTTTGATATTAATATTTATAGGAATACCTTAACGAATATAATGAGAAAGATTTTTAGACAATGAAAACAATAATTCTAAAATACAAAAGTGTACAGACAAGTGTTTGACACTGGTTGGCTTGTGGATTTTTCTCAATCGATACTCGTAATGTCTTGAAAACTCTTCGAATGGGGATAAAAAGAGATAATCTTATTATAGGATGATATATTTGAGATCAAAGCCTATATATAGAATGATAATCATTTAGAATTCTCATTATTTCGAAATGGATTATCTTGACATCCACTTATATTTAAGCACATATTCAATTAAATATATATGATCGGGAAAATAGGAAGTGTACTATTTTTACCAATTGTAGTAATAAGGGAAAAGTCCCAAGTATCGATCTCGAGGACTGCGTAGTAATTAACGGAATTTTTAGGATTCAAATGAACAAAAGGTCTAGTGGTTTGTTTGGTAGCAGAGTACTATAACAAGTAAATAAGGACTTATGAATCAATCTAAGAACAGTGTTAGGGGAGTGGAGACAATGCGAGTAAAGACCCTGTATGATTATTCTGCTATACTAGTTATTAACCTTAATTTATCAGTTGGCCACTTTAGTTGCCTTAATTCCTTAATGAAAACCCTTTGATGATTTTCCTGTACACTAATTCCTCAGTGTCCATGAAAAGCATCAAGCAATAGTTCCGACCATAAGATACGTGATACGGGATATCCTCATTCCTAAGCAATATCGACCGTGATACTATTTTGCAAAAGTGTTAGGTTGACTTTCCAGACTAAAGCCTAAGCACGATTCGAATTCTACTTTCCAATATGAATACGATTAAGATTAATGCAAAATAAAATATATAAAGGTAATAACATAGTTCTCATAGAATCATTAAACAAAAGTCATTACATCGCACTTAGGACCACCCCCTAACAACTTGGGGTTTAGCTGCTCATGTTCTTGGTAAACATAAAAGCAATTAGAAATGAAAAGGAGAAGATCATTACAATGCAAGTTGAAATCCTTGGATCATCAATTGCTTCCGCTTTTGATCGATCCTCTGTTTCCAGCCGACTCTCCTCTCAGTTGTCAATCCTAATATCAGTTCAAAAGTGTCCCCTACTTTCTAAAAAGTGACTCTTATATCTAAATTCAAATTACATCGCGAAATGTCTTAAATGCCCTTCGAAATAGGTCTGACAGCAAAAAATCAGAAAACACAAAAATTTCACTCCTAGTGGCCCTGACACGGGCCGTGTTGTGCAACACGGGTGGCCGTGTCAGGCTGTTGACTTCTTTAGGGCGTGTCTCCTCTTCCAAGGGCTGCAACACGGGCCGTGTTGCATGACACGGGCACCCGTGTTGTAAGCCTGAGTCTTCTTTTCTTCTGCTTGGGTCTACCCGTGTCTGCCAACCGTGTCCTCCATGACACGGGCCGTGTTGTGCAACACGGGTACCCGTGTTGTAGCTTTGACTTCCCTTTTTCGACTTTTCTTTGCCTCCGAATGCGGTGCGCTTGTCGTGCTATCCACTCCTGCCAAAAACACACTAAAAGAAACCAAATCAAACGCACCAGCGGCAAAAGTAATATAAACTTAAAAATAAGACTCGAAGACACACAACTACGAGTAATGCAGATAATAACCACTAAAGTTTCGACAAACAGATAAAAACATTGCGAAATTAATGACAAACAGCATTTGAAAACACAATTGAAATCCACCGATCAAACTCCCCCGAACTTGAACTTTTGCTTGTCCTCAAGCAAAAAGCTCTCCAAACCGAACTTAATATCTTTTTTGTAACGGAACCATCCATAGAATTGTGAGTTACGGTGATAATACTCATACTTGAACTTCTCATTCCAAGTCCCCTAGGATTAATCTCGACTTTTCCCTCAAAACAGGTAACATGCAAACACTAGACTGTGGTAAACCACAGACCTCAGTCTCCCAATGGGTAACCTCTCCGACTATGCTTTGTACTTAAGTCTTCTTTTTCGATTTTTCCTCCCTTTCATTTGGACAATCACTATACGACTTTTATGATTTTCCTCGTGTGCACAAGATTTATCAATGACATTTTTCTTTTTCTGGCACTATTATTCTTTTTGAATGGCTTTCAGGTTCGACCGCCGTTGGGCTGAATAACCGGGTGAGGGTTACCCAACTTAGAAGGATTAGTCGCCTAATTGCCCCTTTTTGTTTGTTATTTTTTTCTGTGCCTTAGCTCAATATTTTTCGTTACCCTTGCACACACGATTATTTTTGATGAAACCTGATTGTCAAAATAAACTACTCAGGGGTACTTCTCAGATCAAAGCACTATGGTACAAATCTACACGTCGAACTCGTTCCTATTTAGGAAACCCAGGGTGTTGGCCTTTTACCTATCTCTCAAGATTATTCCGATTTCATCCTCACGGTTCTTTTCTGAGTATGTTATATACTTTCTCATCACCTCACTCAACATCTTCACTAAACAGTTCCCCAACCAACAATGTTATTAATTTTATTAGCTCAATGTCAGGGGGGTCTTCCTGTGGACTTGCTATCATGTTCTCAAACTAACACTGGAAATTAAATAAGCAAATAACTAAAACAGAATTGAAAACACACAAATAACATAAACAAATAACATAAAAACACAAATAAAATACCCCCACACTAGAATTCAACAGTGTCCTCACTGTTGGAACACTAGTAGCAGAGGACTCACAGAGTTCATGGTTGCGGAGGTTGGTCGCGCAGCATCATCTGCCGCATCCATTCATGCATCTCACCGATCAACCTACCTTGTCGGATTTGTTCGTTCCCTTGTCTTGTCTGCTCCTCGCCTTGCCTCATCTGCTCACTTCGGAGATGACACATTTCATTCTCCATCCAATCCCATTCTTTTTTAGATAAGCTCCAAGAGCCTGAGCCGGATTCCTGATGGGGTGAGACTCGAGTAGGCGGTATAGGCGCTTCTTCTACCTGATCTCCTTCATCCTCAAAGAATTCTGTACCTGTACCATCATAAAATTGGTCTTCTTCATCCTGCATGGGGCTCTCATATAGCCAGTTATTCACATTTTGAATACTAATAAAGTCAGGGGCAGGTAAAGCAAGGAGATGACTGTTTCGGCTTACCAAGGAGTAGTAATTATCAAAGACTCGAATCATACCTTGGGCAGTCAGTGTGGCAAGATCTATTCTTGTCTTACCTGCAACAGTGGGTTCCTCTCTCAAGAGAGCACCGTGACCAAAGTGATTTGCGATTTGAGTGATCATACCGCCTACACTTATTTCGCCGGAAGGTGCATTCGCAACCCTCTTCAGGTGATCAGCTGCAAAGCAGCTACATTAATAAGTTCTTGATTTGCCATGCCGTACATGAAGTACAACTCTCTCTGAGTCGCCACTCCTGTGCTGTCACCCCTGCCGAACAGTGTATATGCCAATCCCTTTTGAGCGTACCTGAAACAATGGTTATGGATACACGAGGCTTTTGCCGCCTTCGCGACATAATCAGTTCTGCCTATAATAGCCTTCCAGAAGTCCCCTGCACTAAAATTTCCCAGAGGGGCTCCGGGTCCAGAGTATGAAACATCCTATGGACCTCTACTCTCAGCCCTAGATTATCAAGTGTAGTGTTACAGATATACCTTGTGGGCGCGAGCTTACGCATGATGATGTTAGAGTACTTCTTTTGATGATCCGGGTCTTCAAAGAGTATGCCGTGAGGATTCGCCATCCGGTGTGCTCTCTTTCTGGGGCGCGAAGTTTCCGCCACTGCTTTTCCTGTGTCTCTACGAGGAGGCATTCTTGAACCTGCAAAACACAAACAACACAGATGGTTCGAAAAATTTCGAAATCACTGTTAGTGAAAAACGCGACCGTAGAAATAAGCACAATGATGAGTAAAACGTTTTTTGTGAAGGACGGAGGTGTTTCCGATGAGTGGGTGTGGTGGATAATGAAGCTTTTGTGGGGAGAAGGTTATGGAGGTTAAGGGTTTTGTGAGGGAGAAGAAGGAGGAAGATGAAAAATGATTTGAAATGTGTGGTTGCTAATGATAAGTGGGGGTGAAAGTGGTGGGCCCCACATGGTAAAAATTAAAAAAAACAGATCGTGCCTTGCAACACGGGCCGTGTTGCACAACACGAGCACCCGTGTTGCTCCTCCTGTAAGTTATTTTTTTTCAAGGCCACGAACCTGCAACACGGGCCGTGTTGCACAACACGGGCACCCGTGTTGCTCCACTGCTCCACATTTTTCTCAAATTTTTCATCCCTGCCATGCTAAGCCTGACACGACCCGTGTTGTGTAACACGGCCACCCGTGTCAGGGTGTTGTTTTTCACTTTTTTCCTCTCCTCTGGTCTCCGACATGCTTCTTTCACCGATGAACTGCGAGTTAATCAAAACCTGTTAAAACAAAAACAAAATGAAAGCGTGAAGGTGAAATACGTGGGTTGCCTCCCACGAAGCGCTTCGTTTTACGTCACCTGGCTCGACGGTCCGTCATCGTATTAGTTGAAATGAACGACATCGTTTCGATCTTTCTGCTGTCCCTCGTAGTAAGGTTTCAGACGCTGACCATTTACTTTAAAAATGTCTCCATTGGCTGGATTTTTCAGCTCGACTGCTCCGTGCGGAAACGTCTTATGTACTACAAATGGTCCCGACCATTTTGATTTAAGCTTTCCCGGAAATAGTTTCAGTCGGGAGTTGTACAACAGTACTAATTGTCCTTCCCGAAATTCTTTCTTCTGAATACGTCGATCATGCCATTTCTTTGCTTGATCTTTGTACATTTTTGCATTCTCATATGCCCGGTTCCTGAATTCCTCTAGCTCATGGAGTTGGAGGGTTCTGGACTCTCCTGCTCTAGTGAGGTCTAGGTTAAGGACTTTTGATGCCCATAATGCCTTGTGTTCTAACTCTAGAGGCAGATGGCAAGCTTTACCATAGACCAGTTGGTAAGGAGACATACCAATGGGTGTTTTGTATGCAGTGCGATACGCCCAGAGAGCGTCGTCCAGCTTTACTGCCCAGTCCTTACGGGATGCACGCACTGTTTTCTCTAATATCTGTTTGAGTTGTCGATTTGACACCTCGGCTTGCCCGTTGGTTTGAGGATGGTACGGAGTAGATATTTTGTGCTTCACATTATACTTAAGGAGTAACTTTTCCATGAGATGATTTAGGAAGTGAGTTCCTTCACACTTATAAGGGCCCTTGGTACTCCAAACCGCGAAAATATGTTCTCCTTCAGAAACCTGACCACTACTTTAGCATCATTTGTTGGTAGTGCCACTGCTTCTACCCATTTCGAAACATAGTCAACTGCTACCAGTATATAGTGTTTTCCAAATGATGGTGGGAATGGTCCCATAAAATCAATCCCCCAAACATCAAACAACTTTACTTCTAACATGGAATTCTGTGGCATCTGGTTTCTTTTCGAGATATTTCCAGTCCGTTGGCATCTGTCGCATTCCTTAACTACGTTCTGGGCATCCTTGAACAAAGACGGCCAATACAACCCTGATTGGAGGACTTTGGCTGCGGTGCGGTCGCCACTGAAATGCCCTCCATAATCTGAATTATGACATGCTTCGAGCACCCTCCTTTGCTCGTTTTCCGGAACGCATCGTCTGATCAGTCCATCCACCCCTTTCTTGTAAAGAAACGGGTCATCCCATAAGTAGAACCTGCAGTCATGAACAAACTTTTTCCGTCTGTTAGAATCAAAATCGTCGGGTATGAGACCCCCGACTAAGTAGTTGGCGTAATCCGCAAACCAAGGAACACCATGAATAACTAGGATGTGTTCATCAGCAAACTTATCCTTTATCGGGCGCTTTTCCTCGTTTTCTTCAATCGGTGACATTCGTGAGAGGTGATCAGCTACCGTATTTTCACATCCTCTCTTATCCCGAATCTCCACATCGAATTCTTGGAGAAGAAGGATCCATCTCAGCAGCCTGGGCTTCGACTCCTGTTTAGCAAAAAGATATTTTAACGCAGCATGGTCAGTATAAACAATCACTTTAGAACCCAACAGATATTGCCTAAATTTGTCAAAGGCATACACCACCGCTAGCAACTCCTTCTCGGTAGTTGCGTAATTCATCTGTGCCGGGTTCAAAACGTGACTCGCATAGTAAATAACATGCAAAAGCTTCTCTTTCCGCTGCCCCAATACAGCCCCTACTGCGATGTCACTGGCGTCACACATGATCTCAAATGGCAGCGACCAGTCTGGGGATATCACAATTGGTGCTGACACTAACTTATTTTTCAGGTTTTCGAAAGCGTCCGCACATTCCTTATCGAACACAAACGCCGTGTCCTTGACTAACAAGGACGTTAACGGTTTAGCTATCTTGGAGAAGTCTCTTATGAACCTGCGGTAGAACCCTGCATGACCCAAGAAGCTTCGGATACCTTTCTCGTTTACGGGTGGTGGTAACTTGGATATTACTTCCACTTTTTCTTGATCGACTTCGATCCCTTTGTGTGAGATTTTGTGACCAAGGACGATGCCCTCTCTCACCATGAAATGACATTTTTCCCAATTCAGGATCAAGTTACTTTCCTGACATCTCTGCAAAACAAGTGACAGGTTAGTTAAACAATCATCAAATGATGACCCGAAAACCGAAAAATCATCCATGAAGACTTCCATATGTTTCTCGAGCATATCCGCAAAAATGGAAGTCATGCATCTTTGAAATGTGGCTGGAGCATTACATAACCCGAATGGCATCCTCCTATAAGCAAAAACTCCGTACGGGCATGTGAAAGCTGTCTTCTCTTGATCCTCCGGCGCAACCGCGATTTGGTTGTATCCGGAGTATCCATCTAGAAAGCAATAGTAATCGTGACCAGCCAATCTTTCTAACATCTGATCAATAAAGGGCAACGGAAAGTGATCTTTTCTGGTGGCTAAATTAAGTCTCCTATAATCAATGCATACCCTCCAACCAGTGACGGTACGCGTAGGAATCAACTCGTTCTTGTCATTAGTCACCACAGTTGTACCTCCTTTCTTGGGCACCACATGAACAGGACTTACCCATGAACTGTCCGATATAGGATAGATAAGTCCAGCATCCAATAATTTCACCACTTCCTTTCTTATGACTTCCTTCATAACGGGGTTTAGTCTTCGTTGGGGTTGCACAACCGGTTTGTGGTCCTTCTCCATAAGGATCTTGTGCATGCAAACTGTAGGACTTATACCCTTTAAGTCTTCGATTTTCCAACCAATAGCACTCTTAAATTTTCTAAGAACCCCAATCAGTTGTTTCTCTTGGACACTTTTCAAACTAGAGCTGATAATGGCGGGACACTTTTCCTCGGTGTCCAGAAAAACATATTTGAGATTTTCCGGCAATTGTTTCAATTCCAAACCTTTAGGCTTTTTGCCATTACCTTCCAGCGCTATAGGTTACCGTAAGTCCTCCCATCGGCATGGTCGGGATCCCCTTTGGAATGGTCGAGTGTCCAACATTTCAACTACCTCCCTATCATTCTCATCTACTTCTTTATCTTCCTTAAATATTGACATGCTTAGCACTCTCTCTAGGGGCAGTTGGGTCACACTCTCCAAATGTTCGCTCTCTACGACTCGTTCTAGCACTTGTATGTTGCTACTGGTGCCACGATCCTGTTTATGCTTCATGGTATTACTAACATCAATTTTTAACTCCTCGTCATATACCTTCAAGGTCAGGGTGCCGCCTTCCATATCTATCATGACTCTCCCGGTTTCCAAGAATGGCCGGCCCAAAATTAACGGCATTTCTTCATCTTCCAGCATCTCTAAGATCACAAAATCAACCGGAAACACAAATTTATCTACCTTAACTAGTACATCTTGAACTACTCCATATGGCCGTTTAACTGAATGATCAGCAAACTGGAGGGTCATCCGAGTGTCTTGAACCGCACCGATATCCAACTTTTTGTAGATGGACAAGGGCATGAGGCTAATACTTGCTCCCAAATCAATTAAAGCTCTGTTGAATGACCTATCGCCAATAGTGCATGGGATAGTAACAACTCCACTGTCTTTTTTCTTGACCGGAATCTTCAGACCCTGCAAAATAGCACTACAAGTTTCCGTTAGAATAACAGGTTCGGACTCACTAGTCCGCTTCTTAGCAATGATGTCCTTCATGAATTTTGCATAGGTGGGCATTTGTTCTAGTGCCTCCAACAACGGAATGTTCAGCTCCAACTTTTTAAACAGCTCCAGGAACTTCTCGAAATTCTTCTCTTACTGTCCTTTCTTTTTATTTCTTGAGGGGTATGGCAGCTTGATAACCGGTTTCGGTTCTACCACTTTCTCTTTAGTTACCGGTACCGGTGTCACCACTTCTTCCTCGACTATTTCATTTTCTTTAATTTCCAGCTCCACTTCAATCATCTGATCATTTAGTTCCGTTTCCTCTTCTCCTAATTCCTTGGATTTTCCACTTCTTGTTACTACCGCCTTAATTTGGTGGTGATCCTTCGGATTTGGTACTGTGGCACTTGGAAGTGTACCCGGCGCTTGTGAACTCGCTAGCTGTTGAGCAATTTGACTCATTTGTACTTCAAGATTCTTTATGGATGCTCCAGCATTCCTGAAGTTACTCCTTGTCTCTTCTTGAAATTGAGAACTTTGGGCTGCCATTTTCTCAATGGCTACTTCCCACTCAGCTTTTCGAGGCGCTTGTGGTTGATATTGAGGTTGGTACGGTGCCTGCTGGTACTGCTGTTGCTGAGGTTGATACGGTTGTTGGCCTTGAACCGGTTTTTGCACATTTCCTTGTTGATCTTTCCATGAAAAGTTTGGGTGATTTTTCCAACCAGGATTATATGTGTTGGCGTAGGGATTGTTCTGCCTCAACATATTAATCTGTTCCACTTGCTCTTGAGTTGCTACACAATGCATTGTAAAGTGTGGTCCACCGCATATTTCACAAGGTGCTGCTTGAACTAGCTCAACCTGTGCCACTACCTGAGTTTCAACATTCATTTTCTTTAACCTTCTCTCTACCTCAGCAGTGATCTGATCCTCCATTTTAACAACCTGGTCTGCCAGCTTCAGATCAATCTTACCTTCCGGTTGGTTAACCGTGTGATCATACAACTCAAGGTGCTCGTTAGCGGCAATTGCTTCTATGATCCTTCTGATACCTGTGGCCGTTGAGAAGTTGGTTGAGCCACCGGCAGCAGTATCTATGAGCTGTTTCGTTTTGAGTCGTAATCCATTCACAAAGTTTTGCATCTGCTCCGTGGCGTCCATGTTATGAGTAGGACATGCTGTAAGACACCTCTTAAACCGCTTATATGCATCCCCTAAAGATTCTCCTTATTTTTTGCTTGAAGTTGACAATGTCATATCTTTTTCGGATGAACACTGAGGCAGGGAAATACTCATTCAGGAACGCAGTTTCCATCTCTTGCCATGTTGTGATACTCCCAGCGGGAAGCGAGTAAAACCATTCTTCCGCATCATCAGTGAGTGTGAACGGGAACATAACTAATCTCTTGGCCTCTTTGGAATGTCCTTCTATCTTCAGCGAGGTGGTGGTTGTAAGGAATCTCTGAAGATGTTTATTTGCATCTTCGTTGATTCTTCCGGCGAACGGCTTGCTCTCCAACTGACGGATGGTGGAAGGGTGTAGCTGAAAATGCGCAACATTCACCGGTTGATTCACAATGGTCATCCGGTTTGGTTGAGCATTGGCCCCTCCATAGTCTCCTAGCAGTCTTTCAGGATGAGGTGGATTTCCAGCCATTTGAACAGTTTCAGGTGTTGTCTCTCTCTCTTCGGAGTCGCTCTGCACAAATATAATTTCCTTTATTTCTTCCAGTCTTTTAACTTTAGCTAATCTCTGTCTTTCATGTAATGCTCGTTCTGGTTCTGTATCAAAAGAATATTTAGCTGAGGCCTGACCTCGCATACACAATTAGACAAGCGTTAGATAATACAAGCGGATAAAAGTTATGCAGTAAATAATAAAATTTTAGTCGCAGAGCAACAAAATTTCTTTTGGATTCTAAAAACATGTTAATTTGGCAGTCCCCGGCAACGGCGCCAAAAACTTGATCGGGAAAATAGCAAGTGTACTATTTTTACCAATTGTAGTAATAAGGGAAAAGTCCCAAGTATCGATCTCGAGGACTGCATAGTAATTAACGGAATTTTTAGGATTCAAATGAACAAAAGGTCTAGTGGTTTGTTTGGTAGCAGAGTAATATAACAAGTAAATAAGGACTTATGAATCAATCTAAGAACAGTGTTAGGGGAGTGGAGACGATGCGAGTAAAAACCCTGTATGATTATTCTGCTATACTAGTTATTAACCTTAATTTATCAGTTGGCCACTTTAGTTGCCTTAATTCCTTAATGAAAACCCTTTGATGATTTTCCTGTACACTAATTCCTCAGTGTCCATGAAAAGCATCAAGCAATAGTTCCGACCATAAGATATGTGATACGGGATATCCTCATTCCTAAGCAATATTGACCGTGATACTATTTTGCAAAAGTGTTAGGTTGACTTTCCAGACTAAAGCCTAAGCACGATTCGAATTCTACTTTCCAATATGAATACGATTAAGATTAATGCAAAACAAAATATATAAAGGTAATAACATAGTTCTCATAGAATCATTAAACAAAAGTCATTACATCGCACTTAGGACCACCCCCTAACAACTTGGGGTTTAGATGCTCATGTTCTTGGTAAACATAAAAGCAATTAGAAATGAAAAGGAGAAGATCATTACAATGCAAGTTGAAATCCTTGGATCATCAATTGCTTCCGCTTTTGATCGATCCTCTGTTTCCAGCCGACTCTCCTCTCAGTTGTCAATCCTAATATCAGTTCAAAAGTGTCCCCTACTTTCTAAAAAGTGACTCTTATATCTAAATTCAAATTACATCGCGAAATGTCTCAAATGCCCTTCGAAATAGGTCTGACAGCAAAAAATTAGAAAACACAAAAATTTCACTCCCAGTGGCCCTGACACGGGCCGTGTTGTGCAACACGGGTGGCCGTGTCAGGCTGCTGACTTCTTTAGGGCGTGTCTCCTCTTCCAAGGGCTGCAACACGGGCCGTGTTGCATGACACGGGCACCCGTGTTGTAAGCCTGAGTCTTCTTTTCTTCTGCTTGGGTCTACCCGTGTCTGCCACCCGTGTCCTCCATGACACGGGACGTGTTGTGCAACACAGGTACCCGTGTTGTAGCTCTGACTTCCCTTTTTCGACATTTCTTTGCCTCCGAATGCGGTGCGCTTATCGTGCTATCCATTCCTGCCAAAAACACACTAAAAGAAACCAAATCAAACGCACCAGCGGCAAAAGTAATATAAACTTAAAAATAAGACTCGAAGACACACAACTACGAGTAATGCAGATAATAACCACTAAAGCTTCGACAAACAGATAAAAACATTGCGAATTTAACGACAAACAGCGTTTGAAAACACAATTGAAATCCACCAATCAATATATATATATTGCTCTGTCCCGCTCATCACACGGGGTCGGCCCAATCCATCTCTCCGTCGTGGAGGGCCTAGCTCATTGATCAGTTGTCGCGCGCGGATCAAAACGAGTGTTTTTGATGAAAACGTAATACAGCGACAATTCAACTCGGATATCGTCTCAAGGATTCTTTTATGTGATTAATCTACCAAATTCGAAATGGAGGGGGAGTTGGTTTGGTTTCTAATCGGATAAATAAAGAAAATGCAATTAAGCGGTTAAAATAAGTGATTATCAAAATAAGTCAATCTACTGTTTTCGGTTCCGGCTTATCACGGGTTTCTACCTTACCAATTTCCAAAGAGATTTCGATCTCTATTCGATTCCTATGTCAATTAACAAGCACAAAAGACAAAAACTAGATTAACAATCCTATATTCCAAATTAAGCAAACGGATTAAGTTTTCGTGAATTAAGCAAACACGAATTATAAACGCGAATTAACGACAAAGCGACGTAACGACGAATAAAAGCTAAGGATGCAATCATACGAATTTAATCAAAACAATTCTATAAACTAACAGATTAAGCAAAAGCAATTCATAGAATAGTGTTTAAAGAGAAACGAATTAGATTGATAAAGTAAAAACCTCAAAGCGTTGGAACGCGATTACAGCAGAATGACTCTAAGGAATTAGCTCTCCATGGTTCTCTCAAAGCTCCGAATGTATTTTTCGTGAAAATGTAACTAGGTGAACAGTAACACGAGTATTTTTCCTTTAAAAATAAAGCAAATTCGGGTCATAACCCAACTGGGTCGAAAACATAACCCAGGCCCAATACATGACCCAACACTAAAATAAAATTCTAATGCAGTAACTTCAAACGGAATTCTGGAATTTTGGGCTCCGAATCTGACTTCGACTCCAACACGAAAGTCGTAGCTCTCTCTCTTAGCTTTCCGGAGATTTTTAGAACCCCTGAAACGAATTTCCGGAACTCCAGTTATGATCGTTTCCGTGCAGACTGCTAAAGCTGAAACATAAGTGCGGAAATCAAATTAAGCCAAAAATAAAATAAAATATAAAAACAAAATAAAATATAAAAATAATCAAGATAAAGTAAAGAAATGCCTAAGTAAAAATATAGGAGAAAGTGCATAAATATGCACTGATCACTCATCACGCTGGGAGCGCTTAAGCGTCTCCCCATTGACATAAACCTTAGGATCTATGACATTTTGATATTAATGATTATAGGAATACCTTAACGAATATAATGAGAAAGATTTTTAGACAATGACAACGATAATTCTAAAATACAAAAGTGTACAGACAAGTGTTTGACACTGGTTGGCTTGTGGATTTTTCTCAACCGGTACTCGTAATGTCTTGAAAACTCTTCGAATGGGGATAAAAAGAGATAATCTTCTTATAGGATGATATATTTGAGATCATAGCCTATATATAGAATGATAATCATTTAGAATTCTCATTATTTCGAAATGGATTATCTTGACATCCACTTATATTTAAGCACATATTCAATTAAATAATTAATTATTAAATATAATTAATTATTTTATTTACTTACTCAACCGATTAAGATTCTTATATATATATATATATATATATATATATATATATATATATATATATATATATATATATATATATATATATATATATATATATATATATATATATATATATATTGCTCTGTCCCGCTCATCACACGGGGTCGGCCCAATCCATCTCTCCGTCGTGGAGGGCCTAGCTCATTGATCAGTTGTCGCGCGCGGATCAAAACGAGTGTTTTTGATGAAAAGGTAATACAACGACAATTCAACACGGATATCGTCTCAAGGATTCTTTTATGTGATTAATCTACCAAATTCGAAATGGAGGGGGAGTTGGTTTGGTTTCTGATCGGATAAATAAAGAAAATACAATTAAGCGGTTAAAATAAGTGATTATCAAAATAAGTCAATCTACTGTTTTTGGTTCCGGCTTATCACGGGTTTCTACCTTACCAATTTCCTAAGTGATTTCGATCTCTATTAGATTCCTATGTCAATTAACAAGCGCAAAAGATATAAACTAGATTAACAATCCTATATTTCAAATTAAGCAAACAGATTAACTTTTCGTGAATTAAGCAAACACGAATTATAAATGCGAATTAACGACAAAGCGACGTAACGGCGAATAAAAGCTAAGGATGCAATCATACGAATTTAATCAAAACAATTCTATAAACTACCAAATTAAGCAAAAGCAATTATAGAATAGTGTTTAAAGAGAAACGAATTAGATTAATAAAGTAAAAACCTCAAAGCGTTGGAACGCGATTACAACAGAATGACTCTAAGGAATTAGCTCTCCATGATTCTCTCAAAGCTCCGGATGTATTTTTCGTGAAAATGTAACTAGGTGAACAGTAACACGAGTACTTTTCCTTTAAAAAGAAAGCAAATTCGGTTCATAACCCAACTGGGTCGAAAACATAACTTAGGCCCAATACATGACCCAACACTAAAATAAAATTCTAATGCAGTAATTTCAAACGGAATTCTGGAATTTTGGGCTCCGAATCTGACTTCGACTCTAACACGAAAGTCGTACCTCTCTCTCTTAGCTTTCCGGAGATTTTTAGAACGCCTCAAACGGATTTCCGGAACTCCAGTTATGATCGTTTCCGTGCAGACTGCTAAAGCTGAAAAATAACTGCGAAAATCAAATTAAGCCAAAAATAAAATAAAATATAAAAACAAAATAAAACATAAAAATATATATATTGCTCTGTCCCGCTCATCACACGCGGTCGGCCCAATCCATCTCTCCATCGTGGAGGGCCTAGCTCATTGATCAGTTGTCGCGCGCGGATCAAAATGAGTGTTTTTGATGAAAACGTAATACAACGACAATTCAACTCGGATATCGTCTCAAGGATTCTTTTATGTGATTAATCTACCAAATTCGAAATGGAGGGGGAGTTGGTTTGGTTTCTGATCGGATAAATAAAGAAAATGCAATCAAGCGGTTAAAATAAGTGATTATCAAAATAAGTCAATCTACTGTTTTCGGTTCTGGCTTATCACGGGTTTCTACCTTACCAATTTCCTAAGCGATTTCGATCTCTATTCGATTCCTATGTCAATTAACAAGCGCAAAAGACATAAACTAGATTAACAATCCTATATTCCAAATAAAGCAAACGGATTAAGTTTTCGTGAATTAAGCAAACACGAATTATAAACGCGAATTAACGACAAAGCGACGTAACGACGAATAAAAGCTAAGGATGCAATCATACGAATTTAATCAAAACAATTCTATAAACTAACAGATTAAGCAAAACCAATTCATAGAATAGTGTTTAAAGAGAAACGAATTAGATTGATAAAGTAAAAACCTCAAAGCGTTGGAACGCGATTACAGCAGAATGACTCTAAGGAATTAGCTCTCCATGGTTCTCTCAAAGCTCCGAATGTATTTTTCGTGAAAATGTAACTAGGTGAACAGTAACACGAGTATTTTTCCTTTAAAAAGAAAGAAAATTCGGGTCATAACCCAACTGGGTCGAAAACATAACCCAGGCCCAATACATGACCCAACACTAAAATAAAATTCTAATGCAGTAACTTCAAACGGAATTCTGGAATTTTGGGCTCCGAATCGGACTTCGACTCCAACACGAAAGTCGTAGCTCTCTCTCTTAGCTTTCCGGCGAATTTTAGAACGCCTCAAACTGATTTCCGGAACTCCAGTTATGATCGTTTCCGTGCAGACTGCTAAAGCTGAAAAATAAGTGTGGAAATCAAATTAAGCCAAAAATAAAATAAAATATAAAAACAAAACAAAACATAAAAATAATCAAGATAAACTAAAGAAATGCCTAAGTAAAAATATAGGAGAAAGTGCATAAATATGCACTGATCACTCATCACGCTGGGAGCGCTTAAGCGTCTCCCCATGGACACAAACCTTAGGATCTTTGACATTTTGATATTAATGATTATAGGAATACCTTAACGAAATTAATGAGAAAGATTTTTAGACAATGGCAACGATAATTCTAAAATCAAAAGTGTACAGACACGTGTTTGACACTGTAACATCCTAATTTTTCCATACACTAAATAATATATCTAGTTAGATTTGAGATTTTAACAATGCTAGTTATTAAAAATTAAATGTTGAAACTAACACTTATAATAATTAATTTATTAATTAATTACTTTTTATATTTATTACTTTTATTCTTCAATTTGAATATCATCGTTTCATTTTATAAACTAAACTTTGAAATTTAAATTGGTACTTAAAACCCTTAACTTTAAGTTAATTAATTATTCATATTATTATTATCATTATTGTTGTTCTTGTTTTGTTATTATTAATTGATTTTATTTTATTTGAATATTATCATTTTACTCTATAAACCAATTAATAAATAAAATAATCTTAAGACAATAAAAATATCAAATAACTATCCTTTTTACTATTTTTATTATTATTAATATTATTAACATTTTACTTTTTATAAAAGAAATATATATCTCATTTTCTATTAATATCCTACATAATATTATGTCATGAAATCAAGCTCCCATACCTTTGTCATAAATTATTTTCACAAAGTCATACTAGAACACCTAAAGCACTATTGATGAAAGATTAGTAAATATTTGATAGAGACATATTTACTAGCAAGAGTTGAAAAGTTGGAAGGTATGGGCAAAAGATGATAAATTATGTTATTTTAATATTTTACAACTAGTATAAATAGGGGTCTCTTCCACCCCATTTTCATTCATTCAATCACAAATCATCTTTCTTACTTCTTTACTTCTTTCCTTCTCTAATTTCTTCATATAGCAATATTAGTTTTAGTTATCGAAGTTCCCACGATATCGGTTCGTAACCTTTAGAGTATTTTGTGGTAAAAGTTCTTCTAAAGTTTCAAGGGAGTTTTATACGTCAAAGTTCTGCCCAAATCATTTTCATAAGTAATCGGTTCTTGGCAAAGATCGAAGACAACACTTGTGGACTTTCAACAACACTCAACAAAAGGTGGGGGCAAGATTTCGTATACGATTGGGACGGTTAGCGTAAAATAACTTAATATATATGTGTGTAGTGGTGACCTAAGCCCTACTAGCGATAAATAATTAAGGAGAGCCTATTCTCAAATAATGATTTTCACAAATCACTAGGCGAGGTTACGCCGGCCTTAATTAATTATCATAGGAATAATCTTTGACAATTTGGTATTGTATTGTGCTTGCATTATTCGGTTAATTTTATAATTGTTTATTTTATTTATACTTGAATGATTGTGATTGATAGATTAAGGAAATAATCGGTTAATGAGAGAAAAACATTGCTAGATATTAAGTAATTGATCCCCATTAACATAAGGAAAGTTGGATACAATGAGTAGTTATATTTGGTTGGGTTCTGGCTAAGGAAAGACTTGGTCGACTATGCCGTTTACAGTCCACCTCTCTTACCTGGGAAGTTAACCATACAATTACCCATTATACAAACTGAACTTATTATGTAAGGACAAAGATCAAATATGGCAAGACATTGGATGGATTTGGTACTCAACCTAAGTATCTAGATAATAAGTATAACTTGAAAAGTTGATACGATAATTCCCCATTATTAACTTAATACTTATGGCTAAGAGTTGCCACAAGATGAGTGAGTGATCATATAGACTTGCATTAAGGAATGTGTAAGTCCACCGCCGTGCGGTATGGGACGCACGAGGTTGATCAGTCGCCTGCAATCCCGACGGGGATTATTATCTATGCATGCTAGGCAAGACAAGGTTCTTGGCCTGAATTCTCAGGGACGATCGACTTATAACACCTAGGCTCCATGTGAAGTTAGGTGGCGTAGCTCTTGGTAATTGGGAGTACGTTGGTGGCATGTGGTCTAGTGATATCTGATCTTGGTAAATGGGATAGATATCATTGACAGCGTTTAGTGGCCTGAGTCAGCATATAGTTCAGGGATGCATTAGAATAAATAAAGTATATGTAATTGTGGGTATAAGATACGCTTGTTTGTATAAATATGGTTTCCATATATATTATTATTTTACACATTCATTCCCACTTTTAAACTTGTACATGAATCTTAGCCCTGTGTCATTTTTGTTTTGCATTTTGGATTATTTTATGACGATCAGACGATGAGCTCGAATCTTGCGTACTTCCCGACAACTCAGAAGGAAAGGATATGAAGTGACGTGGAGATGTGTTACTATAACATCTAGATTGGGAGCTGTTAGTGTTTTGTCAAACGCTAATCACATCCCTACTACTACAGTCAGTATAAGTGTCAGTCTTGTTGGACTTAGGAGGTCCCTTTTGGTATGCTTTCTTTTTGGTTTCCTTTCTGTACTTTTATTTTATGTTTTATCTATGTGGCAAGGCCGCTAGTCTTAACGGTGTCAAACTCTGTAAAATATATTTGAAGCATATGTATGTGAAACAGTATGTTTTTAAATAATTAAGTATTGTCCTTTAAAAATTTCAAATTTTTCTGTATTTTTATAAGGTTTCATTAGAATTCCACTAATGGGACATAGGCTGTCTCATTTAATGGTATCAGAGCTGGTCGATTCAGCTCGGACCGTAAGTGTCTAGAATTATACTGACTGTATCAAGTTGGATTCCAAACTGGATGATAACTTTTCTTCTGTGCATTGAGTCTTCATCTTGAGAGCCTTCTAGTATAATGGTCTAGGAAACTTATTTAGCACACTTTATTTTTCCTCCCCAACGGTCACAAACCCAACGGTAACGTAACGGACACTTCACAAAATTCACTTTATAAATACTTCACACCCATCCATTATTTTCATATCAATTCCTAAATATTTATCTATACCTTTCAAATGGCTAAATCCTTTCTTTTATTCATCACTCTTCTTGTCATTATTTTGTTTGTTATTGGTATCATCAAGCATGAAGAATTAGGTAAAGATTTCGTAGCAATAATGATAATTATAGTTTTACCACTATTAGTCTTAGCTTGGTTTACAAGTAGAGGTTTTTGAATGAGACATGGTCACGATTTTTGTAATCGTTGTTATTAAATAAATTGATACATTTTTGTTTATACATTAAATGTTGATTATGTTTTCCTGAATTCTAGTTATATTTAAGATATTAATTCAACATTTTAGACACAATTATCCCTTGCCTGTGGGAGACTTGATAAAAATCCTTATCGATGAATCATTCATTGGGATATAAATATACATAATTGTTATGTTCTTTATGTCTTGTGAATGATTGAACCTAATAACTATTCCTTTTCAGGAAGTTATGGTTCAGAACGTCAGAGGTGCGAGGCGTGGTAGGAGTGCTGCTAGAGGCACTACTAGAGGTATACGTAGGAATGCGAGTGATGAAGTTACTCCTGAAGGAGCACCTACCATTCCCATTGGACGAGAAGATCATTCCCAAACTGGAACGAACTCTCAAGCTGACACTCGAGATGTTCGTGAACTTGCTGCAGCTGTGTTAGTTCAAACACAACAAAATGCTCAAATCCTGCAAATCACTCGAGATCATCAACTCTTTCAGCAACAACAAAGGGAAATGGTGCATGAGGATACAGGATTGAACTCGTTTCTGAAAGGAAAACCACCACAGTTTGGTGGTGACTTTAATCCGGAGGGTGCTGAGAAATGGTTGCAAGAAATGGAGAAGATATTTTCTTTCACTCACTGTAGAGAGAATAGAAGGGTTGGTTATGCAACATTCATGCTGACAGGCGATGCTGAAGCTTGGTGGAGAGGAAAGTATAGATTATTGGAAGAGGAAGGAAGAGAAATCAATTGGACCTTGTTCAAAGAAGAATTTTTGGGGAAGTATTTTCCAAAGTTATGTAGGAAAGAGAAGGAGAGAGAATTTCAGAATCTACGTCAAGGTGTGATGACGGTGGGAGAATATACTAGGAAGTTTGAATCCTTGCTAAAGTATTCTGAGTTTTACCGCTTGCATCCAAGGGAAGAATGGATGTGTGAAAAGTATCAAGATGGATTGAAATATGATATCCAGAGGGCAGTTTTACCTCTGCATATTATGCGCTTTGGTGAGCTAGTAGAAAGGTGTCTGGAGTTGGAAGGGATTGACAATAGGAAGAATCAATATGGATCAGGAGGATCAACCCAAAACAACAATCACAAGGGCCACTTTAACCGAGGCCACGGAGGAAGAATCCAACGAGGGGGTAGGCCATATCAAAGGCCTACACCTTATCATAACCAGGATTCTAGAAGGTTAATGTTCAAGTGTTACAGCTGTGGAGGGGCACATCTTAACAAAGATTGTCCAAATAGAAATATTGGAACTTGTTTTCGCTGTGGTCAGAAAGGCCACTTTCTCAAAGATTGTCCCCAAGGACAAAGTCAACCAACAGGCCAGAGGAGCGGCCTAATAAACAATAACAACATAGGGAGAGCAAGAAATGGAGGCCCAAGTGTTGGTCAGAGACCTCAGAATCAAAATAAGCCAACCACAGGAAGAGTATTTACAATTAGAGGAGCTGAGATCTCAAAGTCAGCTGGGTTAATTCAAGGTATGTGTTTAATTGGAGATAAGTTGGTATCAGTTTTATTCGATTCAGGAGCTACACATTCTTTTATATCTACCTCTTGTGCTGAATTTTTGGGATTCGAAATTGTTGATCACGATTATAAGTTGACTATCACAACTCCCTCGGGAGAAAGAATGGTAACTTATTCAGTCTGTGTAGACTGTCCAATAATCTTAGAAAATAGAAGATTCTTAGTAGATCTTGTGGTACTCCCGCTACAAGACCTAGATGTCATCTTAGGAATGGATTGGTTATCAGCCAACGATGTCAACTTGAGATGCAAGGAGAAAATTTTTACATTTGGAGAAGATAGTGGAGAAATCAGCAAAGCTGAAACCCTCACTCAAAGTTTTATGATGCTATTCTCCATGTCAGTAGGAGAAACCCCTAGTGTGGAAAATTTTCCCGTAGTCTGTGAATTCCCGGAAGTCTTTCCAGAAGAAGTTCCAGGTTTACCACCGGTTAGGGAAGTGGAATTTTCTATAGACTTGGTTCCAGGAACTGGACCAATTTCTATATCTCCTTATCGAATGTCACCCTCAGAGCTTGCGGAGTTAAAGAAACAATTAGACGAGATGTTAGAGAAAGAATTTATTAGACCAAGTGTATCGCCATGGGGAGCTCCAATCTTGTTTGTGAAGAAGAAGGATGGTTCTTCTAGACTTTGTGTGGATTACAGACAACTCAATAAAGCCACTGTGAAAAACAAGTATCCTTTGCCTAGAATCGACGACTTGATGGATCAGTTAAAAGGAGCATCAGTATTCTCAAAGATTGACTTGAAGTCTGGATATCATCAGATCAGGGTGAAGGAAGATGATATTCCAAAAACAGCTTTTAGATCCCGTTATGGACACTATGAGTACTTAGTTATGCCATTTGGTTTGACTAATGCTCCAGCAGTATTCATGGATTACATGAATAGGATCTTTAGGTCATACTTAGATCAATTTGTTGTAGTTTTCATTGATGACATTCTGATTTATTCCAAGAATGAGGTAGAGCACAGAGAACATTTGAGAATTGTGCTACAGATATTAAAGGACCTTCAATTGTACGCGAAATTCTCGAAATGTGAATTTTGGTTGAAGGAGGTACAATTTCTTGGTCATGTAATTAGTAAAGAAGGTATTGCAGTAGACCCAAGTAAAGTCGAAGCAATAACAAAGTGGGAGAGTCCAAAGAATGTTGGCGAGATTCGAAGTTTTCTTGGACTAGCTGGATATTATCGGAGGTTCATTGAAGGATTTTCAAAGATCGCTTTGCCCATGACTCAGTTAACGAGGAAAGGTAAAAACTTTGAATGGACTAAAGAGTGTGAAGAAAGTTTTCAGAAGCTAAAGGAAAGATTGACTTCATCACCAATACTCATCTTACCAGACCCATTAGGAAATTTTGATGTGTATTGTGATGCGTCATATCAAGGTCTTGGGTGTGTGTTGATGCAAGAAAGGAAAGTGATAGCTTATGCATCAAGACAATTGAAGGTGCATGAGAGGAACTACCCAACTCACGACCTAGAGTTAGCGGCAATTGTGTTTGCCTTAAAGATTTGGAGGCATTATCTTTATGGATCAAAGTTCACTGTGTTAAGTGATCACAAAAGCCTGAAGCATTTATTTGATCAGAAAGATTTAAACATGAGACAAAGGCGCTGGATGGAATTCTTGAAGGACTATGATTTTGAGTTGCAATATCATCCCGGAAAGGCCAATGTTGTAGCAGACGCTTTGAGTCGAAAGAAACTTCATGTATCTGCAATGATGTTGAAGGAAGAAGAGTTGATTGACAAATTCGTGGATTTAAACTTAGGAGTACATCACAATGAAGGAAGTATATTCATAGGCGCTATTGTCGTGTCTAATGAATTTCTGAAATGGATCAAAGATGAACAACAACTTGATGACCGTCTAGTGAGCATAAAGGAAAATATAAGAAATGGTCAAAATGGAGAGTTTAACATAAGGAGTGATGGAATCCTAAGGTTTAAAGAAAGGTTGTGTGTACCTCAAAATCAGGATATTCAAAAGTTGATTTTGGAAGAGGGCCACAAAAGTAAGTTGAGTTTTCATCCAGGAGCCACAAAGATGTATCAAGACTTGAAGAAAATGTTTTGGTGGGTTGGAATGAAGAGACATATAGCAGAATATGTTCAAAGTTGCTTGGTATGTCAGAAGGCAAAGATTGAACATCAGAAGCCAGCCGGATTGCTACAACCTTTAGATATTCCAGAGTGGAAGTGGGACGGAATAGCCATGGATTTTGTAACCGCTTTGCCTAAGACTCAGAAACAACATGATGCAATTTGGGTGATCATTGATAGGTTGACAAAGAGTGCACATTTCATTCCCATCAACCAGACGTTTAAATTAGAGAGACTAGCTCAGGTATATGTAAAGGAGATTGTTAGATTGCATGGAATACCTTCAAGTATAGTCAGTGATAGAGATCCCAGATTCACATCAAATTTTTGGCATCAGTTGCATTTAGAGTTAGGAACAAAACTGAGGTTAAGTTCAGCTTATCATCCCCAAACGGATGGCCAGTCTGAGAGGACGATTCAATCGTTAGAGGATTTGTTGAGAGCTTGTGCTCTTGAACACAAAGGAAGTTGGGACGAGTTCTTACCATTGATTGAGTTTACTTACAACAATAGTTTTCACTCAAGTATCGGCATGGCTCCATATGAAGCATTATACGGAAGAAAGTGTCGTACACCTTTATGTTGGTATGAGGTTGGAGAAAATAAAATATTGGGTTCAGAATTCGTGCAACAAACGACAGATCAGGTTAAACTTATTAGAGAAAAAATGAAGGCAGCACAGGACCGTCAAAAGAGTTATAATGATAAGAGGAGAAGACCTTTGGAGTTCGAGGCAGGAGATCACGTGTTCATTAGGGTAACTCCTAGGGCGGGAATTGCACGAGCAATCAAAACTAGGAAGTTAACACCAAGGTTTATCGGGCCTTTTCAAATTCTACGGCGGATTGGACCTGTAGCGTATCACATTGCTTTGCCGCCAAACTTGTCTAATCTTCATGATGTATTTCATGTATCACAACTGAGGAAGTATTATCCGGACCCTTCACATGTCATTGAGCCTGAAACTGTGGAACTTAGAGATAATTTGGAATATGAGGCTATACCTGTCAAGATCTTAGATCATCGTATTAAAGAACTTCGTGGAAAGCAAATACCATTGGTTAGAGTCGTGTGGGATGATGTAACTGGTGATTCTACTTGGGAAAGAGAAGAAGACATGCGTCAGAAGTATCCACATATGTTTTAGGTACGCTAAATTTCGAGGACGAAATTTCTTTTAAGGGGGGTGGTAATGTAACATCCTAATTTTTCCATACACTAAATAATATATCTAGTTAGATTTGAGATTTTAACAATGCTAGTTATTAAAAATTAAATGTTGAAACTAACACTTATAATAATTAATTTATTAATTAATTACTTTTTATATTTATTACTTTTATTCTTCAATTTGAATATCATCGTTTCATTTTATAAACTAAACTTTGAAATTTAAATTGGTACTTAAAACCCTTAACTTTAAGTTAATTAATTATTCATATTATTATTATCATTATTGTTGTTCTTGTTTTGTTATTATTAATTGATTTTATTTTATTTGAATATTATCATTTTACTCTATAAACCAATTAATAAATAAAATAATCTTAAGACAATAAAAATATCAAATAACTATCCTTTTTACTATTTTTATTATTATTAATATTATTAACATTTTACTTTTTATAAAAGAAATATATATCTCATTTTCTATTAATATCCTACATAATATTATGTCATGAAATCAAGCTCCCATACCTTTGTCATAAATTATTTTCACAAAGTCATACTAGAACACCTAAAGCACTATTGATGAAAGATTAGTAAATATTTGATAGAGACATATTTACTAGCAAGAGTTGAAAAGTTGGAAGGTATGGGCAAAAGATGATAAATTATGTTATTTTAATATTTTACAACTAGTATAAATAGGGGTCTCTTCCACCCCATTTTCATTCATTCAATCACAAATCATCTTTCTTACTTCTTTACTTCTTTCCTTCTCTAATTTCTTCATATAGCAATATTAGTTTTAGTTATCGAAGTTCCCACGATATCGGTTCGTAACCTTTAGAGTATTTTGTGGTAAAAGTTCTTCTAAAGTTTCAAGGGAGTTTTATACGTCAAAGTTCTGCCCAAATCATTTTCATAAGTAATCGGTTCTTGGCAAAGATCGAAGACAACACTTGTGGACTTTCAACAACACTCAACAAAAGGTGGGGGCAAGATTTCGTATACGATTGGGACGGTTAGCGTAAAATAACTTAATATATATGTGTGTAGTGGTGACCTAAGCCCTACTAGCGATAAATAATTAAGGAGAGCCTATTCTCAAATAATGATTTTCACAAATCACTAGGCGAGGTTACGCCGGCCTTAATTAATTATCATAGGAATAATCTTTGACAATTTGGTATTGTATTGTGCTTGCATTATTCGGTTAATTTTATAATTGTTTATTTTATTTATACTTGAATGATTGTGATTGATAGATTAAGGAAATAATCGGTTAATGAGAGAAAAACATTGCTAGATATTAAGTAATTGATCCCCATTAACATAAGGAAAGTTGGATACAATGAGTAGTTATATTTGGTTGGGTTCTGGCTAAGGAAAGACTTGGTCGACTATGCCGTTTACAGTCCACCTCTCTTACCTGGGAAGTTAACCATACAATTACCCATTATACAAACTGAACTTATTATGTAAGGACAAAGATCAAATATGGCAAGACATTGGATGGATTTGGTACTCAACCTAAGTATCTAGATAATAAGTATAACTTGAAAAGTTGATACGATAATTCCCCATTATTAACTTAATACTTATGGCTAAGAGTTGCCACAAGATGAGTGAGTGATCATATAGACTTGCATTAAGGAATGTGTAAGTCCACCGCCGTGCGGTATGGGACGCACGAGGTTGATCAGTCGCCTGCAATCCCGACGGGGATTATTATCTATGCATGCTAGGCAAGACAAGGTTCTTGGCCTGAATTCTCAGGGACGATCGACTTATAACACCTAGGCTCCATGTGAAGTTAGGTGGCGTAGCTCTTGGTAATTGGGAGTACGTTGGTGGCATGTGGTCTAGTGATATCTGATCTTGGTAAATGGGATAGATATCATTGACAGCGTTTAGTGGCCTGAGTCAGCATATAGTTCAGGGATGCATTAGAATAAATAAAGTATATGTAATTGTGGGTATAAGATACGCTTGTTTGTATAAATATGGTTTCCATATATATTATTATTTTACACATTCATTCCCACTTTTAAACTTGTACATGAATCTTAGCCCTGTGTCATTTTTGTTTTGCATTTTGGATTATTTTATGACGATCAGACGATGAGCTCGAATCTTGCGTACTTCCCGACAACTCAGAAGGAAAGGATATGAAGTGACGTGGAGATGTGTTACTATAACATCTAGATTGGGAGCTGTTAGTGTTTTGTCAAACGCTAATCACATCCCTACTACTACAGTCAGTATAAGTGTCAGTCTTGTTGGACTTAGGAGGTCCCTTTTGGTATGCTTTCTTTTTGGTTTCCTTTCTGTACTTTTATTTTATGTTTTATCTATGTGGCAAGGCCGCTAGTCTTAACGGTGTCAAACTCTGTAAAATATATTTGAAGCATATGTATGTGAAACAGTATGTTTTTAAATAATTAAGTATTGTCCTTTAAAAATTTCAAATTTTTCTGTATTTTTATAAGGTTTCATTAGAATTCCACTAATGGGACATAGGCTGTCTCAGACACTGGTTGGCTTGTGGATTTTTCTCAACCGGTACTCGTAATGTCTTGAAAACTCTTCGAATGGGGATAAAAAGAGATAATCTTCTTATAGGATGATATATTTGTGATCATAGTCTATATATAGAATGATAATCATTTAGAATTCTCATTATTTCGAAATGGATTATCTTGACATCCACTTATATTTAAGCACATATTCAATTAAATAATTAATTATTAAATATAATTAATTATTTTATTTACTTACTCAACCGATTAAGATTCTT